>VXBJ01003864.1:1733514-1802877 GCA_013400055.1 Nycticryphes semicollaris
TTTTACTTTCCATGTGGATCTACTGAGTAGCGAACTTTGCTAGTTCATTGTCATGGCAAATGGCGTAGCGTTTGTGGGGGAACTGGGGAAGTGGCTGTCTTAGGCTTGAATGGGGGATATTCTTACTATAAAGGCAAACTTTTTGGAGAGAAACTTCCCGCAGATTCTTCAGTTCTGTAAAGTAAGGTTTCTGAGGTGCATTTCCTCCTCTCATGCTGATTTTAATATCTAGGTTGAATGGGACTTGAAATGGGGTGCTGGAAGGTGGCATGGTTAACTGGTGTGCTAATATTGACCTTAAAGAATGCAGATTTAAAACACAGAATGTTTGAATGTGAGATAAGTTAAATTAGCTGTAGTGTATCTTTTCAACTAGCTGCTGAGACAAGAAGCTGCATAAATTTTGTTCACATTCAAATGGATGTGTTCTTTAAAGATAATGCAGCCTTTTGACTTCAGTATTTTCCAGTGTTTATCCTTTGTGGAGTTATTTTAAATACAAAGATAGTGTTTCCTACCTCAGGGTGTCCCTGAGATGCAAATGGTGAGGGGTGGGTAGATTATATGCTAGGGTGTACAATAAATTTGCTCAGTTCCCACAGTAGGAGTCCACTACTGGACTAGGCTGACTTCTGGCCTGAGCTGGTACAGCTTTTTATGTCCTTACAGTAACAGACTTGGGATCTGCAGAGGACTTCAGAAAGTATCTTAGCGCATTTAGGTAATCAGGAACAGTGATGTCTCTTTTGCAGCTAGGGAAAAAAAATAGGGAAGGTGCAGTGCTTGGCAGAATTATATTTCAAATTGCTTTGAAAGCAAATCTCTAGGATAGGTTTGTGGAACATCAACTATTGTGGTTATGCTTCCTTTCTCCTCCTACATTTTTCATTTCTACATCAACAAACTCCTTAAAATCAACCACAAAAAACAAATTGCCACATGTTTTTTCTTTCCCTTTCTTCACCCTATACTTCAAAACCACAGATATTCTTTCTGTTTTCCTTAACTCTAAAGACCAAATAATCAGTGATCTGTTCTGCATATGTTACGGAATTGCAGGTTAGTATTTCTTGACTTTTTTAGGTCTTGAAATCGGCATATTCCTCTTTAGCAAACAAATAATCTGATATTTTTTTGTGGGAAATCTGTGTTTTATTTTTAACCCTGATAACTCCAGACTTTGTAGATGTAAGAGCTATCTTTTTTTGTGTACTGAGAATAGTAATGCTATTTTATATAGCGGTTATTTCTTTTCATAGAATCATAGAATTGTCTAGGTGGGAAGGGACCTTTAAGATCATCTAGTCTAACCATCAACCCAACTGATAAAAACAACAACTCATCACTGAACCATGTCACTAAGCGCTGTGTCAACCTGTCTTTTGAATACCTCCAGGGATGGTGCTTCAGCCACCTCCCTGGGCAGCCCTTTCCAAAGCTTGATAACTCTTTCTGTGTACAAATTTTTCCTGATACCCAATCTGAAAGTCCCCTGGTACAACTTGAGCCCATTTCCTCTTGTCCCATTGCCTGTGACTTGGGAGAAGAGATGGACCCCTGCCTCTCTTCACCCTCCTTTCAGGGAGTTGTAGAGAGCAAGGTCTCCCCTCAGCCTCCTTTTCTCCAGGCTGAACAACCCCAGCTCCCTCAGCCTCTCATCATAAGGCTTATTCTCCAGACCCCTCACCAGATTTGTTGCCCTTCTCTGGATCTTCTGAAGCACCTCAATGTCTTTTTAATCACCTCCCAAGTCCTACTCACCACGCTGTTCCTGATACAGGCCAGGATGCTGTTGGCATTCTTGGCCAGCTGGGCACACTGCATGTTCTACCATGTTTGCACACTTAATCTTGAGAGTACTTGGGTTTATGGGTAAAACATGAAGAACATGTGGAATTTTAAGGAAGAAATGCAACTCATATCTGTGGCAGGTTGTTAGAAGATGTTTCAGTGTCTTTGGTAGCAATAACAACTTTTTCCACTCTAAAGATTGATAACTGCTTTGCCTGCAATTTTTTTATTATAATCTTTGAATTTTTTAACTTTACATAGACTAGTTTGTGCTTAGTTAGATATTTCAGAAAGTACCTAATTGGCTTGTTACAAGATAGTAAGTGCTTATTGCTTATCACCTCCACGTCTTTCCTCTGACATTAGTCTTTTAATTTGCTTACCGTTCAGTTGCTGTGAAGAGGCAGATGAGAAATTGAATTCTGGTTTTTAGTTTCCCAGTCTGCTAATCAGCAAAGGCAACTTTTCTTATTAATAGTAAAGGTGCCAATAAGGAATAGGTCCTTGACAATCTTCTCAGTAATAGCAGAAGGGCAAATCCATGACAACTGCCTATGAGGGGGCTTGGGGTGATTTTCTTGTTGTTGTTTGGGTTTTTTTAAGTTTTGGGAGATGAAAGAGACAGAGTGTGCTCATACCCAGAGTATTTTTCAACTAAATGCTTAAGTGATCTCTAGATCAACTTAACTGGTCCTTCTATGCTTGTCTGGAGCAACTTGTTTATGAGAACTCTGCAGATTTGTTGATTTAATTAGAGGTCACTTAGCTTCCTCTAAATTCTTCTGTGTTATATAACCTCATTGTAACTGTCTGTTACTTAATAAAAAAGTAAGGTAAAGTACTGTTATATTCCTTGATGGAGCAATTAAAAAAAAAAGGAAATAATAAGGATTTCTTTCATTATTCTTAAGGGGATTCTGTCAAAATTATTTCAGTTTGTTTGATTGAAATCTCATTGTTTTCCTGTTCAAGCAGTTACATTTCTGATTACCAAGCAGTGCTCAAGTGCCCTTAAAACTTAAGGTTTTATTCATTTATGGAACCAAATCATCTCTGATTTTTATGATATTTACTATGCATTTTAAGTGGTTGTTGAATTAATTTATTTGAATTTTGTTGAATTTTTAATTAATTTCTCACTTTTATTGGGACATGTTCCTGTCCCTTCCCAGTCTTCCTGTAAAATCTATTTCACCGTAAAGTCTTGATGCTCTTTCTATAACTAGCAGTTCATAAACTTACTTTGAAAATAAAACTTGTTTTCAATGTAGTAGTTTAATAATTTTTTCTATATTTTCAGTGATTGAAAATAAAGCAGCTGTATTTTAATCTGGTGTTGGAAATAACTTAGAAAACTGAAGAGGAAGTTCTTTTTTTTACTATTACCCATCGTTAGGTTGTCTGGTTTGATTGCTGTGTAATTCTTCAGTGGTAGCACAGTACTTCAGAGCTTTGAGGGATTAGTCTCTATGTGGTGATTCCACAGTGAAGAGAGCTCAGCTATCAATGGCTTTGTAAAATGTCTCCCTAGAATCCTTCTTTACAGAGAGCAAAAAAATCTGGATGCCATTTCAGTTCTTTAAATTTTCAGAAAGAAAATCCAGTAATACGCTGAACCATTGCTCCTTTGGCTTTTTGTCCCCTTTCAAACTGTAATTTGTTAGTGGCATTCCTGCAAAGGCAAAGCAACCTCAGATTTCTAAAGCGATTTGACTCTCTGTGGTGTTACCATCATCATTGCTATATCCACTTTCAACGTAAAATCTTGTAAATCCAGAAATATGCAGAGGAATGTGTAGGTGAGGCAGGGGGAAGAGGAATGGCAGGATGGAAATTCAGCAGCACTGTCTACATATCAGTGGGAAAGGAAGTGTCTTTCCATCAATGTAGATCTCTGAATTACTTGTTCAGGAAACAGAGATCAAACAGTCTTAGAATTCTCTGTGAACAAAAGGGCAATTGTGTTGGTTTCTTGGTGCTTGTTCAAGTCCCTGTTTTTCTGGATGCTACTTTGTCTTTACAGTGGAACTTGCTTTACGTTCATGAAGAACAAAAACAAGGGTGTAACTATTGATTTAGTAAAGAGATGTCTTGCCATGCTTGTCTTTTAAATATCATAGAACCATAGAATGGTTAGAGTTGGAAGGGACATTAAAGATCATCTAGTTTCAACCTCCTTGCCATGGACAGAGACACCTCCCACTAGACCAGGTTGCTCAAAGCCCTGTCGTGATTTCCATCTACTGTTCTGAAATTGAAAATGTTCTGAGGAAGGGCTGAGAGAGCTGGAACTGTTTATCCTAGAGAACTGAAGGCTCAGGAGGGACCTTACTAATGTATATACATTCCTGGAGGGTAAAGTGGAAAGAAGATGGAGCCAGGCTCTTTTCACTGATGCCCAGTGGCAGGACCAGAGCCAGTGGGCACAAACTGAAACACAGGAGGTTCTGTCTGTATATCAGGAAGCACTTTTTTACTCTGAAGATGTCTGAGCACTGGCAAAGGTTGCTCAGAAAGGTTCTGGAGTGTCCTTCTTGGAAGTACTCAAAAGCTGTCTGGACATGGTCCTCGACCTTTCTTCAGCAGGATGGTTGAACTAGATGACCTCCAGAGCTGCCTTCCAACCTCAACCGTTCTGTGATTTTGTGAGGTAAACTCAATTTACAGCAAGACCAGGTAAGAAATGCAGAGTGTTTTCTTCATGAAAGTCAGTATTCTGATTGCCTGTATTTCATCCCAAAGAAATGGCAAATACAACTCAACGTTGACTATTTTTCTTTTTTTCCAGTCTTTCTGTTATGGATACAGAAAGTATTACACAACAAATTATTCTGAAGAGGTTTTGGGGTTATTTTTTTGAAGGGTCATACTATGTAAGTTATTTGCATTTCTCCCTGGGCAGCATCTCCTCGTTCCATATAACGTACATGAGCTACATGCTCAGATTTGTACAAAACTATTTAGTATATGAGCAACCTGGTCATGGATTACTGGGTTCTTATGGCTCACTCTGTAATGCTTTTTTTTTTTTTTTTAATCTCTTCTTTTAAAGAGAATCAGGTGAACAAAATAATTTGCAATAAGGTTGACAGGGAACAGTTGATTAGGTAGAAATGTTCAACTTCACAAATAGTCCTTGAAAGTAGTCAATCAGGAATATAATTAAAGAAAGAGAGACCTCACTTTCATGTTTTCAAAGGCCCTTTGGACCCTAGCCTTAGAAAACAACAGAAAAATGACATTTGGGGGAAAGAAGGATAAATTACTTGTATCTTTCTGTACTATTGACCCTTTGCTTTTATAGAGAAATGCCATCGCTTCAAATGATCTAGATAGTTTAAATAAGGCTGCCTGCTGATTTCAGCAGACACTAAAGAAAGGAAGGGAAAAGAATCAGATCAAAAGTTACTTTAGTTTTGAAAATAAGCACAATATTAATGTGTCCCAGAAGTCAATACTCTGTGTAGCAAGGGAGAGGTACATAAAGTATATAGAAGTTCTTGAATGGCTTTCAGTAGTTAATTCATAATTCACTACTGTAAATTCAGCCTGGCTGCTGAGTGCTGGGAGAGGATTAGTGCAGCAAGATGAATTTAATAAAGCAAAAAAAAAAAAATGGGGGGTTGTGTGGAAGAATTTCTGAAACTCAGAACGGCAATATAAGTAGCAATTAGTTTAAAAGCCTGTCTTAGCTA
The DNA here is from genome assembly GCA_013400055.1 of Nycticryphes semicollaris. Lineage (NCBI taxonomy): Eukaryota > Metazoa > Chordata > Aves > Charadriiformes > Rostratulidae > Nycticryphes > Nycticryphes semicollaris. The sequence continues at coordinate 1,739,001 of VXBJ01003864.1, forward strand.
TGTTTAGTCTTACCTAAAACAGAGCAACATTTGAAAATCATAGGCTGAATTAGTATGTTAATTTTATCATCTGTAGCTGTGAGGTTTGTTCCTGAATTTAGAAAGAGTTTTTACTTGTGAAATAATGATTGTATATGATTGTATATGATTGTATATAATTGCATATAATTAACTTGAAGTATCTACTTAAAAATTGTAAACTTAGCCCTCTAAAAAGTACGGTCATATCCAGTTCTCAGGAATCTGATGGCTCTGAATACTGAAAAAACATACAGTCATTTAGAATTGGGAGGTTGATCATTTTATTATTGAATTGAAATATCTGTGCAGAACAATGGTGGTTTTTAACTTTTTTTTTTTACATCATTTTAATATTTTGCAAAGGATTTTTCCCATCTTTTAATCAAGAGCTTTTGCAATATTTTTGCTAGGTCACCCTGAAGTGTTTTCCACTGAGAATAAATGGAACTTTTTTAGCCTTTCTGTATAACAAGTACTCTTGGAATAATCCTGGTTGTCCTATATTACACTCTCACGGGACTAATATCCTTTCAGTTTAAAGGTGACCTAAGCAAAATGTACGTTGAGGTTTAACTGCTGCTTTTGTTGTAGTATCTTTTCTCTAATTCATAATTCATCCTTTTGATATTTCTCATTATGCTTTTAATTACTTCCATGCTTGTAAAAAATTACAATAAAACAGTAGGGAAAAAGCATATAGTTGTATAAAGCATCTTACCTAGGCTTATTTCTCTAAGCTCTTAAATCATTTAACTTTTGTTTATTTAATGCAGTACGGTAGGGATTCTCTTTCCTGAAGTAAACTGTGTGCTTGTTTGCAGAACTAGAATCCTACTCTGTTGCCTTTACACACTTTATTTGAATTAGGTGACCTTTATGAATATTTACATTCATTAAAAAAAATAATTGTGGCAAATTGTGAAGATTTTGAAAATTATTAATTGCATAATAGGAAAAAATTCTTTTACTTTCAAAGACATTTTCAATTTTGGATTATGCTGCATGGAAATTAAGGATATTTTTTAAATCAACTGGACAAAATACATCCATGTAAACCATTATGTAGGTTACTTTCCATCTTGCTTTTCATGCAGTGGAAAAATACTAATATTAGTGCTTTCTTGTATAATGATCAGAAAATGACAGCTCCATGCAATAGAAAATCAACCAGATTTTTCTTAAATTGCTACTAGAGCTACTTATGAGCTAAAATAAAAAATCTCTGTACTTTTACTTCTCTTCATTTTTCTACTTAACCCTAAAAGGACATTTTTAGGCTTAATACCACAAAATGTAGGCTATTTTGCATAAAGATGAAAATCAGTGTCTGATTTCAAGAAGCAAATCCTCAGTCACAGCTAAATGACTTCAAGTCAATGGAGCATATTATCAAGTCAGTCATACTGTGCCAGCTTACATGGCTTCTCAGTTATGTTCAGGCAATTTTTTTTTTGTAAATAAATACATTTTCTGAATGGGAAAAAAAGTTTCCTAACAGATTTCTGTATATATTAGTGGTTAGTAATATTTCCATTAACTCATGTTCTTCTCTTTCTCTTTTTTTTTATTTAATTAAAACCCAACCTCTGAAATATCATAGAGAGCTGCAGAAGAGAGAAGGTCAGGAGGGAAACATTTGCAGTATTGATACAGCCATTCTCAATAGAAGAATTACTTTATGACCTTACGATTTATAGAACAGATTGTACTGTGCTTCTGATGGCTGCCAGAATTCCATGTAAATGTTGCTAATTTCTGCTGCAGTAAAATACGTTGCTCACTGGAATATCCACATGCTTAACCCTGGAGTTCTCCATTGGACCTAGAGTTTCTTGTCTTTTGAATCAAGAAATTGCCTTTAACAATGTTTTTAAGTTTGACATGACCCACAGTTTCTACTCCTGATTACAGACAAGTTAAAAATAGGGAATAAATAGTTTAGATGGAGCTACTGGTGTGTGCTGCATGCCTTACTTTGAAGAATAATAAACTTTGATAAAAGTGAAATAAATATTGCCAGGTTCCAGAATATCCTAGAAAGTGGTGAAGAGTGAAGATCTAGACAGATCAAAGAAATTACTAGGTCATCTTTCAAGGTCCCTTCCAATCCCTGATATTCTGTGATTCTTTGGCACCTTCAAATCCATGAGTCGTCTGAGGTCTTGTTTAGAAGGCTTGTGCGGGAAAGTAGCCATCTATCTATAAGTGCATAAAATTACCTGTGTATATGCAAATATTGTTTGTCAGTGTTTACAAGTGATAAAACTATTTTTGATGTGTTCAAGGATACTGATATATTGGTAGCATAAATTACATTTATATGCAGGCATTAGGTGTACAAGGGGCAACAGAGGAATGAATGACTGTAAATTTAAATAGGCCGCAACAACACTTGAAATGTTAATTTCACTGTCTTTCTGCCATTAATGTCATGGACTCACTAATTACATATCTGTGAATGTTTATTGGGCGCATTGTTAGAGGAGTCAACTATTCTTCCATCATGCTGCTGAAATGCATTTACTAGTACAGTTAGTTTCTCTAAGGGTTATTAAAGCCAGTTGATATTTAAGCTATATACATCAGATTGAGCAAACTATGAGCTACTTTAATGTCATATTGGTGCAATCTTGGTTTTTTTTTCCACAATGAGTGTTATCCTGAAATAATTACCTACGAAGCGAACATTTCTTGGGGATTTGATGCACCTCAAGGAACAAAGCAGAGTCTTCATCAAGGGTGGTCGTTCCCTGTGCATTAGCTCTGTTCTTTGGTAAGATACACATGAAGGAAATATGGAAGTCGAGCCACCTTAATTTTACAACATCATAATTTAAGAAATGGTCAACAAAACCTGCAGTTAATTTGTCTCCTGTAGCAAACATAGTATCAAATCATTAGAAACACCTTGCTATATTTCTTTCACTACGGAAACTGTGAAATTTGAGCTTCTGGACCGAATTTGAATTTTTCATCAGGAAAGGGGAATGGCTGAAGGCAAAGCTAACGAAAAGGGGTCTATAGAAGGATACATTCAGAAATTCAAAATGCATTTTCAGCAATGTAAACTCCAGAAATATGTTTACTTGATAAAGACAGCCTGATAAAACTTTTGCAAGAACCAGGGAGAAACTTCCCTTTGCCAAACTCCAGCTATTGTGCTATGATGTGTATTTTCCAGATCAACAAATCTGAATCAGCAAGTGCTTAAATGTTAAATTTTTTAAAATTATTTTTTAAAAAATAAGAGGTTTGTCTTGAAAATGTCAGTGCCATCCATTGGATAGACCGAACAAGCAGTGTTTAGGAAAATCTGGATGGTTTTTGGTTTGGTTTTTCTTCTTTTAGTTTTTTATTTTTAATTTTCTTCCAGAGAGAGAAGGTTTTATTGGGCCAAAAGCAATTTAGAAAATCTGGCCAAGGAAGATTAACAGCCAAGTGAGGCAAAATGTGTGTGTACAGGGTGGTGGTTGTTTATGCTTTGTCTTGTAGGCACTGTGTCTGGGGAGAGTGAATAAATAAAGCTCTGTTCTGAGTAGCTAATCTGCTAGTTGCAGAGTACGAAAGGAAAGGCTTGTAGATGCCAAGCTCTATTGGGTTAAGAAGCAGAGAGGAGGTATGTGGGATCACTGGGAAGCAATCCCTGCTGGGGAATTGCTTCAGGTGCAGATTCCAGAAGCTGGACCTGACAGCACCTTCTCTTTCAGAGCTTGTCATAGTTTGCTTACGTTTTTGACAGGTGACATAGGTATGTCATCACATCGCTGGAAAGTGAGATGTATTATAGATGAACTTAACTTTATTCTTTTGCTTTGTTCTTGATTCAATGACGTTGACAACTGCAAATGGAAAAATCTTTTACTACCCATAGGGACAAAAGCAGAATTATTTACAATTGCTGTCCCAAGGCGCTTATTTCAGCGGGGACCAGTCATCAGCCTAATGGCATTGAGGCCAGAATACCAATGACTCTGCCCTCTACTCCAGCAACAAGAATAATTTTCATGGCTGATCTCTTTATAGAGAAATCTCTATCCTAAACACAGAACTGCTTTCCTTGTTACATCAGAACATTCCTGGATTCTGGATTTTCTGTTACATTCCTAAGGGTTATTTAGTTTTGAAACAGTGCTGTGGTGCCATTATTTTCACTTGTTACCCAACTGTGTAGTTCTGTTTGGTTTACAGATATTAGCATTCATGTTGTTTACATAGATAGATCGTACCCGTTCTTTTATTCCACTTGGGGCACCAGCTAATGAAAATAAATAAATGATACATGGTTGCCTCTTTGCCCATTTATTTAAATGTTCTCCATGCTTTTATCAGTAGACTGATTGATCTTGACCCATTTGTAGTTACTTGCACCAACATAACTGCAATTTTCTTTGTAAAGAAAGAATTTCCCTTCTCAGATTTATGCTGGTGGGTTGGGTTTGGGGGTTTATTTTTCAGTGTTTCAACTAAAACAGTCCCTTTGAGTTGCCAGCATAAAGCTAGTAAATGCTCGGAAGGTTTCTGTAAGTAAACAGGTTTAAACAAATGTAGGCTCTTTACCTATATAGGCAGGGGTTGGAAAGAGATAAGTTAATTTTATTTTTTTTTTTGTAAATGTCTAGAATCCTAATGCGGATTCACTTTGGTGACAGTGTTATGTATTGTTTGTGCAGCTGGATGGTATAATGATAAAAGGAAAATACTAGAGGACATGTTCAGTTTCAGGACTGTCATGGAAAAAATAATTTGGTACAGATCAGTGTCTTTTCTAACAATGCTTTCCTGGGTATTAGTAATTTATTATTTTTATTATTGTTCCATTAAGGTAATAGGGAACATTCTGCCTTTTGTTTCTGAGTGTTTTCTGTCAATTTTTCTTCACTTCTCAACACTGTTCTTTTATACAGGAGGAAATTTTTGGCTGGAGATAGAGCTCATACTCCCACCTTTATTGATCAATCTGTTTTTTATATACTTTTATTTTAAAAAATTATAATTTTCTTATAAAAAAATAGAAGTGGCATTCTGAATTATGAAATCTGTAAGACCAGTCTGATAGCTTGAAACATTTATTTAAAATATACAGTTTTTCTCCCCTTGTAAGAAACTGGGTGTAGTGTCTGAAGAGTGGGTGCCTTTTTGATCCAAAGCTCAAGTAGACAGTTGGAATGTTGAAATGTGCCATATTTCCTGAACACAGGTACTCAACTTGAAAGCACAGCTAAATTGGAAATGCATTTAACACTAGATTTATTTCTTGGATTTCATTAAATGAGGAAAAGGTTGATAACTTACTCAGCAGCATATAGGGTGCAAATGTTTTATAAGTGAAAAAACAATATCAGACCTTCATCTATCTGTAAAGTGTTACAAATCAGAAAGCCATAAAATCTATGATATTCCACAGACTTCATTGTGAATTCTAGAGCTGTCAGTCCCAAGTTCTCTTTTATCAATTACTCTGCAAAAGGAGACTTTCTGGAATAAAGTGGACTAAAAAGTGGCAGGATATCTAAGTGCAATCAGTTACCTGAGAGGAATCTGCCCTGTAGCAGAATGTTTCAAGGCATACACTACTATCTGCAATCTATTCAGTGATAACTTTGTTTGAAAAAAGTAGATTTCTTCAGAATCTGGTGAAGCAAGTAATGAAGTTGTACCTGGTGACTTTACATTCCTGAATCATTAGCTGGATTACCTGGTACAGCAAACCAGAAAAGTGTAGTTACTTATGGAAGTGTAGTTACTAGCTTTTTATTTAGTGCATTTGCAAGAAGGAAAACAGAAGATACAAGAGTTTGGGAACATTATGGTGAACTTCACAGTATCACACAAGACCTGTGTGAAGGTGACGTTACATATAGTTGAATCCACAGGAATTGAGGCAATTTTGCTTTAATATTCTATATGATAACTTCATGTATTTCTTCTTCTCTAAATAAGGCCTGAAAAGTCATGATTTTCTGTACTGAGTAGGATATTATGTATTCTTCCTGTGTGAATTTAAAAGTTGTGTCTTTTTATTAGCTCTCTTTGGTTTATCTTTTTGCTTCAGTTATTAAAGCTCTTGGAAGTACAAATGCACATCCTTTTTAGCGCCTCATGTTTTAATGTACATTGCAAACTGGAGTGCCTCATGCAAAACTAGTGAATCTTTTGAAATTAACAGAAAGATTTAATCCAGGCACTGCTAATCCAAGGAAATCGTACAAATGATTAGGCTTCATTTGTATGTAAACTGTTTTATGATTCTTTTTAAAGAAAAGAACGTGTGTAATATCTTTTTGAAGCAAAACTACCAAAAACATAATATGTCTTTCAGCAGATGAAAAAAAAGAGTAGTATTAATTGATTTATTGCTATCCTCATGATAAATGGAGGTGTAATCTCTCCTTCTCATTTTTGATTACAAATCTCAGCTGAATTTTTAGAATAGGATATATAGCCTGGAAATACATATATATATTTATAAAGGCTTTATAGGGTCAAATAAACATGGCTGCCTCAGAACTGTTCATGATTTACACTGATCAAAGCTTCTTTTGGACCCAAAACTTGTGACCAGCAGTGGCTTATAAGGAGCTCCAAGGTGCTAATTTTTAAGATGGAAGATGTGACAGGCAAAATGTAATTTTCCTTTATCCTTGCAGTTTACTCCTTCCTTTGTATATCTGTCTTTACTCTTATTTATAGCTTTACTGATTTGTCAGAATGAGCTAATTAAGTGAGCTAATTTTTCTAATTCATTCTGTATTTTTAAAAAGTCCTAGAAAAGCCACCTTGTCTCCTTGCTCAGTTGTTCCTGCACAGTGTTTGAGTTTTATCCTTGCCTTACCTGTCATCATATTTTCTTTTCTCAGAGAGTCCCCATTTCAGTGTGTTTTGTTAAGCTAGTTTATTCTTCCTTTCCACAGCGGACCCTCATGAGTTTGTATAGCCTTTCACTAACTTATCCATATTTTATCAGATGTCTCGCACCTTCCAGTTTTCTGAACTTAGTTTCTCTTGATTGGTGAAGAGAAGGCTCTGGGGAGACTTACTGTGGCCACTTACTGTGGCTTTTCAGTACTTAAAGGGGGACTGCAGCAAAGATGGGGCCAAACTTTTTAGCAGGGCCTGTTGTGATAGGACAAGGAGGAGTGATTTTAAACTAAAAGAGGGAAGGTTCAGCCTAGATAGAGGGAAGACATTTTTTACACTGGAACATGCTGCCCAGAGGGGTGGTAGATGCTCTGTCCCTGGAAACGTTCAACGTCAAGTTGGATATGGCTCTGAGCAACTCGATCTAGTTCAAAATACCCCTGCTTGTTGCAGAGAGGTTGAACTAGATGAACTTTGAAGGTACCTTCCAACCCAAACTGTTCTGTGATTCTATGATTGGTGCCCCTTCTTTGCTTTCTGTCTCTGTTTGTTTGTCCCCTTCTGTGTCCTTCCCACCTTCTGTCACCACTCAGGTTCTGTGCAAGTCATAATATTCCAGTTTTCTCCACTCTTTTTTTAGGTCTTATTTGATATAGGCAGCTTCCACAGTGTCCTTGAGCAGGGAACAGAAGACTTAAGATGGATTGTTGCATTGATGCCGATAAGCTGTCGTTGTAGCAATCCACCTAGAGCATGGTCAGTGCAACCTCTCTGAAACTAGGTAATGTAGGAGACTGAAAAGACTCTGCTGAGTATGTGTGGCATTAGGCATACTTGATTAAAAAAAAAAAAAAAAACCACAAAAGTCTAAGTAGCTTTTCATAGGAATAGTTAGATGAATATGTTTAACTCGAGGGCTGTCTTCTAATAGGTCTTGTAGCTTGCTTTTAAATTATTCACGTGATGGGCTGCTTCCGTGCAAAAGCAAAGCCAAACACAAGCAGATTTTCTTTTTCGTATATACTTTTAGTTCAACCAAAATATTTTTGGGTTCTCAGTCTTGAAAACAACTGAAAACATGGATCTTATAACGGATTGTGCCTGGATGGATTTATAAGAAAGTGCACTCTAGCACAATATATAACTTAAATTAATTTAGGTTCAATATGATACATACTTGTAAGGAAATTCTGAATGTAATAACTATTTTCTTTCTTCTTAGCTACATTTTCCTTTCACCTTAATATTTGAGTGACTGACAATATCCTGCTGTGATTTTTACTAAATGTAATAAATAGAACATAATGCTGCCTTTTCCAAAGCTTCCAGTTTTTCATGACAGTTAAATGACTGCTGTACTGCTTATCTTGTATTTAGGCAGTCAGCCATACTCTACTCCTTTGCCTTCAGCAGCAACCTGTTTGTTTTCATTTTATGTATCTTTTCTGTTTAAGACCACAATAAATTATTTTTTTAAATACTTTAAATGTACTTGTCTACATAGAAGACCAAATTGCGCTATAAGCTATAGAGAGGCGCCACCCAACCTCCTGCTTAAGTCTATAGGAGCTTTGAGGCTGAAAAGGCAGAATATAGGTATGAAGTGCTTGAAGTTTAAGCTTAAAAATTCCTCATCCTTGTCCACAATTGCAGAATCTCTTGGCTGAGAAGGTGGAACAGCTGATGGAGTGGAGCTCAAGGCGCTCAGTCATCCGCATGAATGGAGACAAATTCCGAAGATTTGTGAAGGCTCCACCTCGTAACTACTCTGTGATAGTGATGTTCACTGCTCTCCAGCCACAGCGGCAGTGCTCTGTTTGCAGGTAATTTATGCCTTCGTGATCTTTTTCATCTTCCTCTCTGTGGTTTTCAAGGGAACGTTTTAATCAATGTGCAATACACCTAGGAGGATTGTTCTTTGTATGGGATAGATGCTTACTATTTAACAGGCTCCTGTGTTTTCGACTGCCCTTTAATCTAAATGTCAAATTTTAGAAATCTTCCTAGTTTGGGGTTTTGTTAAATTACAGTTGAATAAAATGTACACAATTGAGGAAGACTTTCTCTTTAAGAAATCCGCTTTATTTTATTATTCGTTGACCGTGATCTTTCCAAAGACATTTTGTGACAGAAGTGATTCATTACCATTTAATAATATGACACTTCACTGATTTCTTCAGTTAAGAGATGCCCAATGCAATGATGCAGATGTGAGTTACCCTGGGATTTCATAACTTTGGATGATTCGTACGTGCAAGCTTCTTTATCCACCAGGATGTGCCTATTCTATCTGGCACCAGACTTTGGTATGTTCTGGTGCCTCCTTTTAGAATACCTATTAGCGTGGCTCTGATATTCTTCTAAGTTGAAGATCTTTCCCTGCGAGTTCCTAGCTCAGTAAATTAATCCAAAAATGACTGATGACAGACATGGAAATAGGGCCAAGGGACTGAAAGGTAGTCATGCACTTAATTAGCTTACTAAATCAGAAACTGAGCTAATAAAACCTTCTTCAGCCAAAATATGCATTAGAAATTATTGTGCTTAGTAATAGATGGGGTTATTGTGCCGGGAGTTCTAAACAGTTATTAAATAGGCAGCAAAATACTCTGTTGAACTATGAAATACATAAATTGTATATGAAGAAATACTATTTTTTGGTTTTAAGTAGATGCACTTTAAACAATAGACTAAGTTGGTAAATGTAGCAGCTTGTTAGATTTCTTAGGTGTTGGATTGCAGTGTTTGCCATAGACACTTTAACTGTAGTGTGTCTATAGTCATATAAAGGTTTTACTAGATTTTCTTCATAGATGAATTTTTAGTCTTTTGAAGTAATTTGGTCAGTTGTGAGGGGTAATATATAAATTGTATTCCCGTGAGTTCACCCTCTGCATCTGAACTGTGAAGGTGAAGGGCAGGTACAGAAGCTTCCCAACATTCTTCAGTCAAAGGAATTTTTTCTTTAAAAACATCCAGCACTTGGTCGCTATTTATTTCTTCTTTGTGTTGCCAGAGTTCATCTTTAGGAGATGAAATAAAAGTTGAAAGTTTACCGTATTGTTTTAAATCATTCCTCACTCTCCTACCCAGTAGATAAAGCTACAGGAGATACATTAAATTCAGCTTTATAAGGGTCAGTGTATTTATCATTACAGTGACTGTAGCAAATTCTTTCCCTGTGTTATATACAGCACTCTTGTAGAGCATGTGAAAACAACATAAATGTTGCCATTATTAAGGAAGTTAATTTTACTTAGTTTACATAGTTCCCTGTACTGGAAAAGAGCTTGTAAATGTCATCCTGTAATATGCCAGGCTAGCCATTTATATACAGAAGCAACTGAAAATCTTTAAGCATAAAATGAAGGAAAAAAATCAACATACTGCTTCCAGTGGGGTTTGTTTAAATAAATGTGAAGCTGCGATCCGCTTTTTCACGTGAAATAAAAGGAATTTAATGAGGTTGATCGTACTGCACATAAAACCATTATTGGGAAAATCGACATTTTCAAATCAATGGCTAATTAATGGACAGGAGCACTGAAAGGATATACAGAACTGAAATGCATGCAATGCTTTATTGTTACCTCTTCACTAGCCACTTTGCCCAAAGGAGAAATAGATTTTTAACTTAACCTGTAATGTTCTGTGAGGATGCTTTTGTCCAAGATTTAAGTTCACTGTTGCTCTTGAAAATATTTTCAGACAATTTTACACACACAAAAAAAATCAACGTCATATTTCAAATACAAAAAAGCAGAAAGACTGAAATCTTTGATTTTGAATAACTTTGTGACAAGAATTAGTCCCGTCCCCCCCTCTAAATTGAGCCTCGTTATTATATGCACCACAGGATTATCTTAAAATAGAAAAAAAAAAAAGGTTTTGTCTTTTCCCTTTGGTGTCTAGATTGAACATTTCAGTATTTTACCTATTCTGAATTTCCAATTTATAAAGAACAAGGGTGGAGCATTTTCAAAAGTGGAAAAAAGATGTTTGTGTGCTGCTGTTGCATAGAGCTATGCCAAATGCTCACTGAGAAAAATGCAACATAATAAAAATACCAAACATAAATAACAGGATGGGAAGCAATGGTAGGAATTGTGGTCCTCTTCTGGAGAAGAATAGTAAAAGCTGATCATCATTAGAGCAAGCCGTTGCAGATTAGGCTGTTTGAGGCCAGAAGAGATCACATGTGTCCTGCCTTGTTAAAATAAACGATATTCCTGCTTTATCTGATTTTGCATGTGGTGTACAAAGTGGTGGTGTTAAAATGAGCTTACAATAACATTAGTATAACATTTGTGGCATGCATTTTCAATGTTTGTGCCACCAAAGAGGGTTTCTTGCATTCAGAAAGTGAGCATCACTTTTGGTACTCTTCAAAGTGAATGCGATGTCAGTTTGGTGATCCAAGTGCTCTGCTAGCCTTTACTAAGGACTGTTGTGCCTGTCCATTGCTGAAAACTGGTGTAGTTTGGATGTTTCCCCCTGCCTCTACACCCTCCTTCCTTGTTAAGATTAGAGAAGTTCCAGATTTTGGATAAAACTTGGTTGAGGTGACCTTAGCCAAAACCCAAAACACTTGGAGGCATAATATTTAAATATTTTAAAAAGGTTTTACCTGTCCACATAGCAAGGACATACATGTGGAAAGGTGAGCAAATTTGTCTTGGAGAACCCAAGGCTTTTCCACACACAGCAAAAGGGGGACATGGTAACATTGATCACATAAATCACTTAACAGTTAGTGATTTGTGAAATGGTGCCTACTTACTCTTAAAATGCCACACACCATGTCATCGTTGGGATTCCAGATACTTGGTTGAAACTTTTGTATGTAAAAAAAAATAAAAAATAAAAATCTTTCAGTCAAAGAAACTGATCTTTTTTGTGTGTTTTGTAGGTATTCTCTAGAAAAAGTGACTTCCCATAAGATCTTTTTTACCAATGGAATGAGAAGGGTTTCCTTATTGCAGGAGAGGGTTACATAATCTTATGTATCATCTTAAGAAGGATTAATTAGACAAATATTTTGAGTGCTTTTTCAATATTTTGAAACTTACTCGTTCATTCAGTGCTAGGCTTGTTTGTTCCTGATATACATCATACTGTATTTAATGCTTTCCTTTGACTTAATTTTACTTGATTTTTTTTCTAATTTGTAACATTAACCTTTTTCAATATATATATTTAAAAGTTAGAAATCATATATCTGCATTACTGATTGGAATTTGTTCTATGCCCAGAACAAATGAGGTTGATTTATAGGTGTTCCTAAAAGACAGCTTTTAGGTGTTCCTCTTCGAGACAGAGATTGGCTCTGTATTTGTTTTAATGAGATACTTTCACAGATTATGGACTGGAAAATATATCTGTAGGTTATCTGAATCAATTCAGTCCTAACACGTGAAGGCTTCCGTAAATCAGCAGCTCTGGTTACGTGTTAGTAGTGCCTCTAGTCATGCCTCTGGTGTGTTTTTCAAGGAAATGCTGTCTTTGTCCTAAAGCAGTATTCGGAGGACAACGTTTCCATCTAGCTTTGTAGACAAGCAAGTTTCAATTTTGTTCCAAAAAAATATTGAAAGCCATCTGATGCCTTCACAACCGTTTAAGTGGTAGCACAAATGTCAGTTTTCCTGTTGACACAATATGACATAGCAGGTATTGGAAGATGAATTAACCTTCACAGATTCAATATCCTATGTGTTCTCAAATGTGAAGTCATTGTTGGGGGCTGGGAGGCGTTTCTAATGGTGGAAGATGAGAGGTTATTCCCATGCGTGTTTGGAAACGTGTTTGATTTAAACAGTTTTGGTCCCAGGAAATTCGGCCTAGTTAGTCTTAATTAACTTTACACGTTATTACTATTCCTGATTTATATAATCTGCAACAGCACGTTGGAAGCAGATCCTGAAGGACCCTTTGCAGTGTGATGATGAATAAGTTTGTGGATTTTTTTGGTTTGTACGAGAAGTCAGAAATAATCTAACTCTAAAGAGTGACTCCTCAGGATGTAAGACCAGCTTCCTTTATTCCTTTGTGTTCACTAAACTAGATAGTTTCTTCCTGTTATCCATATCATTCAGTCACTGAAAAAAATTACTTATGAATGCAAGGAGAACAAAGGAGGGGTCGCTCTGACAACAGCATCTTCACAGAGATGAAGAGGCTGTTTCTCAGCCTGTAGTTTGTATTGCATCCAGGCAGACAGTAACTACCAGCCTGACCTGAATGCATTTTTGGGTGGATGTTATCTTCCACCTTCTCTGCTCTTCGTTGTCTTGCCTTTTGCAATCTGTTCTCCCATTTTATTACTGCTGCATTTTCCCAAAGAGATCAGCACCATTTTACCAACCAGACTTCAACAACGCCCCCTGCCCCACTTGATTGAGTCCTAGGGCTTTGCTTTTTCAGCTGCACGTGGGCTTTTGCTCCAACCTGCTGAAACCATCACTGTGCTGACTCTTCCTGTACATCTTTCATTCTTATAATTAAATTGTTCTTTTTTGCTTGCTGCTATACCATCTAATCACTCCATAAGCAAATTACATGAGGTCTTTTGTTTTACTTTCTAAGCTCTGCTTCTCCATCTCACTGGCAGAAGTGACTATCTCTGCTTTGCATACAGGTGCATATCAGAAATGTCTTGTTTTTTGCCAAACAGTTCACATTTTTGTCTGGTTCATTTTTCAAATCCATTGTTTGGATATTTTCATTTAGAAAGGGAAATCTGGGTCAGAGAATCACTTGAGTTTTTTCCCCAACAGCTGAAGCCTGTCAACAAAAAGATGCATGTTTTGGTTTGTTGGTTTTTTTTTTTTCCTTATATTGTCCCTTGAAAAGGTTGGAGCCGATTCAGAACCTAAAGATAAAGAGTTTCAGTGGATAGGATCTATACCTTGACCTGCATGTACCACTAGTTTGTTATGTGATAATGTTTTAAACGTGTAAATCAGTGAATTTCAAGCTACTTGAAACAAATGATTTTTTTCTTGCATACTTTCTACTGTGCTTGTTTATTAATTCCCAAGCGTTTCATTTGAAGATGTAATTGAGCTTGTTTGAACCATTTCAAACCAAGATTAAAGCCTAAAATTAGCATTGTAAGTGATCAGGAGAAAAATGGGGAAATGCAAGCAAAGAAGAGTCTAGTAATCACAGGTGACCACTTGTGGAGACAAATTTGTAAACTGCATAAACTGAAAAGTATGTTGTTTCACTCCAGGATGAAGTAACAAACCTGCTTCTGGATTCTTGGAAAACAGAGTTTAGCAAAAACAGTATTTACAAAGAAGCAGCTAGAAGTGGCTGGTAACGGAGAGGAGTTTGTGTAGCCATTTATTCCTTTCCCCCCTGTGTTGACTAAACTGTTGTATTTTTAAAAGCATCCGAAGTTTCATTGTATTGAAAAGAGCACCGATTTACTCCCATTAGCTGAAGTTGTGCGTCTATAAGTAGATATGTGTGTGTGCAAATATACATATAAAGTGTAGACATAAAATTTATGTTTAGGACATGAGGGAGATGGGTCAATTGTGCAGGTACAGCACATGTTTCCTCAGGACTTCTTTTGCTGCATTTGAGTGACAAGGCTGAATTCTGTCAGAAGTTGTTACTGGCATCTGTTGGAACAACCTTGTAGCTACCGCAGAAAGCCTCCTGCAGAATGAGCTCAGTCAACTGCCTGAGCTATTCCTTCTATAGTTCTTAAAGGATTATATATAACATAAGTCATAATTCAATGTATAGTTTGCGCATTTTTAAGTTTTGAGCTTAATGTAGTACATGTTTCATCAAGAGCTTGGAATGTGGCTGCCTTCTGCTGTTGACTCACAATGTGTAGAAGGAAATGACAAAATATATGAGAAGAGATTCCATATGATTTTATTGACATCTATCCTGTCAATGAGACCTCTGAGAGGAGGTTTTTAATCTAGAAAAGAGAGGAATTCTGCTGGTTTCCCTGTTAAAGAAGATATCTCAGAAAACTGTTTTCAAGTGGCCCATCAAAGAGTAGGTCAACACAAAAAGAATTCTGACAGTCAAGGAGGTGTCACCAGAAAGAAGAAACAGGATCCTCTGCCTTTCAGTTCTTTTGCTGGTTGATCAAGAGCGGATAGTGAGAAAATCATTGACAGGTCTCTTAACTGTACTGAAAGCGAATTATCTTTTGAACTTTTGTTCAAAGACAGAACAGGAAATGTGGAAGGAGCTGTTGAAAGTTCTGCAATTGCTTTTCCAGTGCACTTCAGGATCCTAATAGAAGTATTGATGAGTCCTGTTTAACAGGGCGGTAATTTTATACCTGGATCATAAGAGACTCCTTATTCTTCCCATGGTCACAATTTTAGGGTTGGTTTTTCTTTTTTCCTTGCAACTTTTGCAAAATATGATTTCATAACTGCTTTTCATCTGCAGAATATTGGAAATTTCATGGGATGCTGTAAATAGAATAGCATAGATTTTAGCTTGCTTTCTCCTATTATAGATACCTAGATCGCATAAACAGTGTTGTCTTCAACTAGTCTCTGTGCTGTTTTCATTTTCTTGTGTGTGGTGAATTTTCTGGGCACCCATGTAGATTCTTCAGTGCTTTTCAGCATGACATTGAGTCAAACTAAAGAAAAATAATAGCAAATAAACATTCTAAATGTATTATCTTCTCTGTGATGAGAAGAAGTTCAAATACGCACTTAGGCCCTTCTTCTAGTCATTTTGGGAAAACTATTCCAAATAAAATCCAGAAGTTTGAGTTGGAGGTAAACTGCAGCATTGATGGCAGTTTACTTTTAACAGATGGATAAGCACAGGTGGGTGGCCTGGTAGTGCATTCTTTGCCAATTATACATTTGTAAATGTTTTGTACAGTCCATAGTATGCCAAAAATAATGCTTTAATGCTTTCTTTGGCAGATAATTCCACAGTCTCTTTTATTCTTTTCCTAATATACCATTTGTGTTTTCCTTACTATAATGTTGGACTAATAGAATAAAATTAATCTAATTTGATATAGCTCAGGCTATACAAATCTGATTATCTGCCATAGACAACCGCATAATTAATGCTTTTAAATAAATCTTTTAATGTTTAATGAGCACCTGTTGCATAATGGAAGAAATTTTTGTAGAGCATTTGCTTAACAGCTTACTTTTCAGTATCTTGAATTTTCTTGGCAAATCTAAGAGCAGTGTTCCTTTTTGATCTGGCCACTGTTTTGTAGTAGCTGTTTAACATGACTGTTGTTTCTAGTTCCTGTGTTGCTGTTATGATGAAGTTCTTAAAAAGTGACTGTAGCAACAATAATATTTGAATCTTCTGTCTATCAAAAAATCCTGTCAAACTAACAAGCTCAGTGCTAATATTATTATTCTGATTACTTCACCCAAATGTAGTTCTGCCCTATGACTTTATAGTATTTCATTTAATTAACATTAATTCATAGAAACAAACTGATAGAATTGATATTAACTTATGCAAGAGATGGGTAGATAAGAAGTGACAGAATTGATGCTGCCTAATAGTAATTTGAGGTTGAATTTTTTTCAGCCACGCGCTTACGCCTTTTATTGTTAGTGTATCTGAAAAGGAGTAACCAATGCTACAAAAAGTTATTAATGTGATTGCATCAGCATTGTATCCATTGGGAATTATATAGTGGACTCTGGGATGTTCTTCAGTTCTATTTGCAGTAATCCCCTGACTTTTTATTCCTGCTCCTCCTTTCTTCACTCTCCTTTCTCCACACCCCTCGAGAGCAGCTATTAGGATGTATTAGAGAATGCTTCCTATCTTCAGTGTGAGAATAAAACTATGCTTTGACTCTAAAAAGAGAAAATCTAAGACAACTTTTTGCAAAATGATGCTTTCGACACACTATTCGTCCAAAATGGTTCAAAGATGCAAAATTACAGAGAGATCAACGGGAACTAGAGTTTTCTTTCAAGTAGCGGGGCCATAACTGGAGTAACTGAATTTCCCAGAAATGCTATTTCATCACAAGTGAAAGGTAGAATAAGAAGAATGATGGCATCAAGATGAAGTGATTTTTATCTTGTTCTTATAATAAAAGTGGTCCAGCTTTA
This sequence comes from Nycticryphes semicollaris, assembly GCA_013400055.1. NCBI lineage: Eukaryota > Metazoa > Chordata > Aves > Charadriiformes > Rostratulidae > Nycticryphes > Nycticryphes semicollaris. The sequence continues at coordinate 1,755,968 of VXBJ01003864.1, forward strand.
ATATAGCAGGTTTAACAGAACAGTGCCCTACAGATATTACTTAAGATTTTGCAGCATCCCTTTGATGTTGTTTGACTGCCCTCTTCAGGAGACAGTGAATATGTTAGTCTGCTTAATGTTAGTATCTGCTTCTAGAAATAGCCAATCTAATGCCTAAATCACATATTTTTTTTTATAATTGCAAGCTTTGCCCATTTGAATAAGTGTGTTGAGTAGCAAATTTTCCTCAATTGGGTAATAAGGGGGAATGTTGAGTGTTGTTGTGTTCATCAGATATAAAATTTCATTTTAACTTCTTTGATATGATAGATCTTTTCATGTACAATAAAATTCTTGATACGACACGACTCTGCTGCAGTTGGATGTAATATGTTTCGTGCCTAAGGCTGATGAAGGAAATAGGAAGGTTCTTATGACATCTATGGTCCTGTCATCCTCTTCCCCCTCTTTGCTCTCTCAAAATGCCGTATATATTATGTCTATTTAGTGCAGAGCTTCTCTTGCAACGAAAAGATTTTTTGCATGTCCAGCTTTTAAATAGTGTTCTGCACCATCCAACACATGGAACTGGCATTTTAGAAACCCTGTTGTGAGAAAAGCTGCAGAATACATTCATTTATACTACTTCTGCATCTACCACGTGCAAAGATAAGTTGCCAAATGGTACAACCTTGGTTTAGAGTGTACAGCAGATATGATTATTTAGTAATATGGAAGTAACTAGCAAAAAAGCCTATGTCCTTTCAGGGTTTTTTCTCTTTTTTTCTGAATTATTCATTGATATGAATTTGTCCTGTGGAAGAACCTGTGGGTTTTATGGTTCTGTGATTGTGTCTTTGGAGAACAACTCTGCTGTTAAAGATCCCAGAATTCTTCTCTGAAATTACGTTTTCCCTTTCCTCTCAGTGCAGACAGGGCAAAAGTTGTTTGTTTTCCTGTTAAAATGAATGAATGAACGAACAAACAAAACCCAACCAACCAAAAAAAATACCTCACCTGAATATAGAGCCACGAGTAAGGCCAGGAGAAGACTTTCTGACAAACTTGAGTAGTGGCAATATGACTTTCTAGTGATGATAAAAAACATTATTTGACCCGATGCATTATGCAAAATCACCCTTTATCTATTTTAAGACAAATTGTATAGAAATAATCTTGAGTGTATTATGTTACTTCCACGCCTGCTGTTCATGTAGTGAGTATCATTTCCACAGGGCATAGCAGTTTCTGTGGCTCTCTCCTCAGCTCTGCCCTTTTAGGAAGATGGCTACTGTCACGTTTCTGTGTTATTTCCCCCCTAGTTTCAGAATCCCTCACATGTGGCTTCAGAATTCCTTACGTGCAACCGTCTTCAGCAAGTAAATCCTGAGGCCATACTCCAGGGCCACCTAAGCATCTCCTTGCAGGGATCTGTTAGCAGAACTGCGTGACACGAACCACTCCTGTTTTCTGAGACTTTTAAATATGGAAAACACTACTCTTTGTTAACGTCATCTTGGGACATTTCTGGTATAGCTTGACTTACCACATTTCTCATTTTGCAGAAGGCATGTTTTGAAGCAAAGAGATGCATAACTAGCTGAGACTCTTATTTTTTTTAATTGATAGTACAGATGTTGAGAATCATACTGCAAGTGTAATTAATCTGACCACTGCAACTGGTAATAGAATCCTTTTTTTTGCCAGCAAGTGCCACATGGATGTACATTTGTTTCTTTTCTTTAACAGGCAAGCTAATGAAGAATATCAAGTGCTGGCAAATTCGTGGCGCTATTCATCTGCTTTTTCAAATAAACTGTTTTTCACCATAGTGGATTATGATGAAGGGGCAGATGTTTTTCAACAGGTAAATGTTGGATACTGTAAAGCATTTTTAAGTTTTAGAAACAAATGTCAAATTGCCAAAAGACAAATGATTTTCTGTGTGCAGATGTGTACCTCTGTGATTTGTATACAGATTTTTCCTGGTTAAAAACACCAGGCACTGCAGTTTCTATGACATTAGTGAAGAGTGATTATACAAGCAGCCAATTCTAGTGTTTTCTAAGGGTAGGTTCTAATGTGTGTGTTTATAGATGACATTACATGGATGTGAATTTTTTTCAACCCATTGTTAATGTCATTTTTTTAGAATTAAATGCAATGCAACTAACATTTGCATTTAAAGATTTCCTTTATTTTATCTTTAAGGGAAGAAAGCTCTTGACTAAAAGAGCCTTTTAATTGCTTTTATGTAATACAATATTCTTCAAATCTAGTAATATTTGTATTAGTCTGGAAGCTCTTTGGGGAAAAGAGAAGAGACTGGTTGAGATTTTATATATTGACTATGAAGAGCAAAAAATCAATTGGTGGGGAACAGTCAAAGACCCTGTCTTAAATTGAGTAGTCAAGGCAAAATACATCCCTTGGAAATGAATACTTACATGCTTTTCTCTAATATTTTTCTGTTGATTGAAGCTAAAAATGCAGATTAAAGTGAGTGACAAGTTTTGAAGTTCTGTGTTTTTAACAACCTTTTGGTGAAGTGTGATTTAAAAAGCTCAATATGTATTTTTAAAATACTTTATAATTTTAAAAAGTTAATTACTATGTTTAGTAAATATTTTTTTGCTTCTAATTGAAACCTTAGAATGTATTGTGTAAAGAATGTTTATTAATGGCTTAAGGTTGTGCCTTAAAATTTTTAGTTTAAATAAGGTTTTTAATTCAAATAGTTCTTATGTTATCCTACATGGCTACAATGATACCAAATATGATGTTTCATCTTACCTTAGGCCAACCAATATGTATTAGAATAGTCTAGTCCAACCTTTTCCTTGTGTAAAAGGGCACAGATTCAGTTTATTTCAGGTGATAGGCGTTTAGTCACGTAATGTTAGACCAAATTAGATAAAAACATGTAAGTTTTTTACTGTCTTTGAGAAACAGTGTTAAGAGTAAGTGATACTAATGGCTATTTTAAGGTGGATTTGGGGGAAATGTAGTTCTGACCTTACATTTATGTATGCAAAAAAAAGTTATGTAATACTGATGACATAGCATGAAAAAAAAAGTAATAGGAACAAAAAAGTAATATAACTGATTTTTTTTTTTTTTTCCAGTTTGTATTCTGTTTATAGAGAAATGACAAAGCAGTTGCAGGCAACTGCCCCCAAACTCTATACAATGTCACAAGGTGTCCGTATCTTATAAAATATTTTATTAAACTATTTCACAACTTTTGTCTTAGCCTTTCTCAGAATGTTTTTTATTTCCAAATCAATTCACTAAAGCAGAGGATTTGTTTTTTGCTTAGATGGCAAATATTTTCATAGGTGGTAATTTCTGTGGATGAATTCATTTCTGTAATTGATTAAGTATTATGTTTTGGCAATGTAATAAAACTCATTTTGCAGTTATGAAACAATTTTATTCTGCATTTATTTAAAGATCTCCATCTTAAATCACCTTTAAGTGTTTCCTCTGCTTTTGCTTATGCTAATTTCCATTTCTTCAAGTGTTTTATTGCACTTTTTCTGATGGCCCAAATATGAAGGAATTTCATATAGTAAAATTATATTCTCCCATACCACCTTGAAAAGTTGAAGACAAAATTTCAAGTGGCAAATTTAAATCTATTTTTTTTCATCACCTTTTCACTTTTTTTGATATACTGTGACTAGCTCTAGTGGTAACAAAAACATGGCTTAACTGTCACATAATTTCCAGGGCAAGATGTATATTCTAAGGTCATTACTTAGGCCTTTCTGGGTTCAAAAAAGACTAGTCACCAGTCAATGGTCTGTCTTGAAGCCCATGGAAGGCTCGGTGAATTGTTTAGTCGAGTTATCTTTGGACTGGTGAGACCTAGGCAAAAGAAACGACATCAAGCTATTTGAACACTTTCTTTCCTCCCCTAGAATTATCTTCTAATTTACTTTAATAGATTGGATGGGTGATGGGGTCTCTGTTTTACTAGTTAGAGGAAAGTTCTTACAACGTGCGAGAGTTTTGAAGTATAAAATACTCAAAAAAGCTTGTGGGTGAAATACTCTGAATAATTAAACGATACGAAGAATCTACAGGAAGGGAATACACTGAGCACTCTTTTTGCAGGACTATACGTGAATATGTATAAAAAAGTAATGTATGGAAGAAAATAATGTTTCGTGCTAATCAAACTTGTTTTGTGTTACACATAACAAGTAAACATTTTTTGAGATACAGTTGCTAATTTTTTTTATTCTGTTTTTCCTGGTTTTATAGCTGAATATGAACTCTGCCCCGACTTTCATGCATTTTCCTCCAAAAGGTAAACCCAAAAGAGCTGATACCTTTGACCTGCAGAGAATCGGGTTTGCGGCTGAGCAGTTAGCTAAATGGATAGCTGACAGAACAGATGTTCATGTAAGTCTTTCGACACTTTTAAAAGTTGAAGCCAAATGTATCTTTGTAGTCTGAGACAGGCTGATGACAAATTCCAACTTTCCTCAATACTTTGTTTTCTTCAAATACAGGTTCTAGAACGTGGTGGAAAAAAATAAATAAAAGAATTATAGTCATGGTAGCTGTGGTACCTTCTGCAGTTTGCAGATTATATTCCATTCTTGCTTTGTTAAATCTTATGTAGTCTTATTCTGGATGAAAACACGCTGTGACACTGTGATAATTAGTTGTTAATGAGTAAAATGTTCTTTATAAAACTATATACGGAACAGATTGATGCAAAGTACCTGCTCCTAATTCAGACACAACCTGCAAATCTGTTGAAGAAATAATGTTTTGGAGTTGAACAGTTAAAAATGATGCTTAAACCATTTTTTTCCATATTAGGTGCTTATTAAGGGAAGTAGAATTTTTTTCTTAGTTAAGTATACCTTTATGGTCTGGTCTTTCCGACTCTGAAACCAGATTTCAGATGCACTCTGTTCAATTATATGGAAGGTGATCTGTATGTATGCATTTATTTGAGATCTGTATTTGCATTTATCTTTTCCAGATTAGAGTGTTCCGACCTCCGAACTATTCTGGTACAATTGCACTGGCTCTTCTGGTGTCTCTTGTTGGTGGCCTGTTATACCTGCGAAGAAATAACTTAGAGTTCATCTACAACAAAACTGGCTGGGCCATGGCAGCTCTGGTATGCAGACTTTCCTTACTAACATGCTTTTTACTAGTTTCTTATCTTAGCATGTGTGTCTTCGTTACTTGCATAGCAAATCAAAAACCATTACATTAATATGTTGTTCAGAACGGTACTATCAGACAAAGATTTGTAATCTAGGCTGTGGGGCTAATTCTCATAAGCAGTGGGTATCAGTTGCTGTGAGTGATTGGCTGAAAATTAGCAAATTCTCCAATAGCTGATGATTTTTTTGCTTGAACTTTAACAAGAAAATATTTCTAATAAAAAGTGGTACTAATGTTCACTGCTATCATTCAACTTGCCCTTTTCTGTAAAAGCAGTGAAGTTATCAGTGGTTTAGTGTGGATATTAATGTCAGACTGTATCATTTTAGAGTAATGAACAGTTAAGAAGGGTAACAAAGGCAATTATACATTTGTAAGAAAATGATAAAAGAAGTGAGAAACAAAGAAAAAGGTGGAAGTCTTTCCAAAATTATTTTCAGTAGCACTGACCTTAACTTTCCACTATTAACCTAAAGGAGAATAGGCTGATCTTATAGGGTTAACTCTGAGGAAATTCTTAAACTAGCCAGTAGTCTGTTTGAAATATTATGCAACTAAACCCTTAAGGCCATAAATAACAAGTTAAGGTTTAATGTGCTTAATAGCGTATTGCAGTGTGTTTATTTATATGACAGTTTTCAAATAACTGAGTAGACTGATGAAAAATGTGGAGTATGCCACATAGTCAGCTGTCTCAGATAGGAAATAGCAGGTGAGGATGGTAGGTGAGGGTTAATGTGTATCAATAAATACTCGTTCCTCTGTCATGGTTGTGACTGACAGAGGAGGAAAAATCTGAGAAGCAGCATCAAAGGCTGAATTTTCAGGGAAGTGGAGTCAGGACCATGGATGTCAGCACTACAATAGTGTCCGGGCTTATCAAGTCCAGTACAACATTTTACAGTTTAACAGAGCTCCTTCCTTCCCCATTAATAGCATATCAATTGAGAACAGTACTTTTTAAAATATTGTCTTGTATTTTGTGCAACATAAGCCAAGCTTTTCTCCTTTTTTCCATGTAAATTGTTATCTATTCACTTCATCATGTTAAAGACTTTTTCTCAACTTATGTCAATATGAATTAACCTTTGTTGAAAACACATGGCTGGGATTGTAGACGGAATATGAAATTACTTGTGCAGCATCATTCGTATTTCATTTCTCATCCATCCAGGCTCCTTTTCCCATGAAAGTTTGGACGAGACAGTCTTTTGAGGTGCCTTCCAACCTGATTCTGTGTGTTTTAGCTCTTCTAGAAGGAGGTTACTGATATATCCTATAATTGGTTTTGTCACATTATATTGATGGTTTGCTGTTCTGCTCCGATTCAAAGACTTGAGAAGATACCTTCTTTTCTGACACTTACAGCTGATGGGCCCATTGCCAGCCTTCATTACATCATTTCAAAGATAAAGTTACCCAGTCCCTGCTGGACTCTAATTTTTATATCTAAATGATTAGCAAGATCTTAAAGCAAGCTCTTTGTTCAGAATTCCTTAATATTTGGGATTACCCTTGAATAATGGCTACCACTGAAGCCCTTTTCTCTAATGTGCTGTCATATCATTTCCTACTAGTGTACATGACATACATTCTTTATTTAAGCAGTTTTTTCATCTACCTTGTACATTGAGGAAGGAATAAAGAACAAGATTTCAAATAAACCACCTACAAGGCTAGATTTCAAGTAGAGTGATGATTCCTTTTGACCTAGAGAGTCAGGGGCAGAATGTCGCTTTTGTTCCAGGATGTCATTTGGAGTATTCTGAGCTCTAGCACAGAATTTTGACAGTTCTTTTCTAAAGTAAGTCTGTCATATTTAGTTCCATGTATTTTTCTAGAATGCTAGTATTTTTCAGTGATAATACTTTTTAAAGATGCACTACTACCAGAAAGATCAAACTGTTTTTTTTTTTGGTCTCGTAATCTCTAGACATTACCTGAGTAAAACAATAATTAGCACACCAAAATAGATGTTTGTGTCAAAAATCAAATAAAGATATGTAATCAAATAAAGATATGTAGTAAACCAGGGACTGTATCTCTTGACACAGCAATTTTTTTCCCAATTTCATACCTCGGGGTATTTCAGATCAGAAGTTTAATGTTTGACTGTTTTGGGCACCTGTCTTTTTTTGTCTTGCAGAGGGTAAAAATCAGTTCTTCAAATCAGGAATCGTTCTATTACAATCCGCATTCAATAAAGAGTTGAAGACTTAATTAGCTTCCTAATTAAATTAAGAAAATTAGCACATCTCTCTTAAATATTTTAACTTTAATTTTCTTAAAACATATGATGTCCTCCTTAGTAGGAGCTGGACATTTTACATCTGAATGTCACTGTAAATTGCAATGTAGAAATCTTATAATCATGCTCAGCTGGACCTCTGTGGAGAGGGTCAATGTCAAAACATGATCAAACGTTTCAAGAAAATGTATCAATGCCATTCAGTAATTGTCTCCCTGCTGATTGAATTGACAAGGAATTATAGAGTTAAAAGGAATTAAAATGGTATTAATGCCATTTAATGTTGTCACTAACACTATTTCCTGTAAAATTCTGTTTGCTTTAAAAATAAATAGCACTTTGAGGATGTTTTAGAAGAAGGATTTATATCTGAAAGTGTATAGCAATTAATCATGGTGTTGACCCAATGCTTCTCTTTTTTAATCATTGCTGTTCTTTGGCCTTCACAATGTTGTCAAAGCCCCATACTGCAAAATGATGTTTTTGCAAAGATCATGCAATTACAAGTCCTTTTGGGGTTCTTTGGTGTCCTACATGGACATAAAAGTTAATGTTACAAGTTCTTTTTGTTGGAATCAGCAGGGACTCCAAATTGCAGGCTTTTGCACAGATGACCTCAGTTCTGTAAAATTATTAGAATGCATCAGGATCCATCGAAGAAAAGGGGCAGTCATTAACGTATTCATTCTAAAGTACTGTGTAGTTATGATTCTTTTACGTGGTGCTTTTTTCTATCAGTAAAACTTAGAGCTTGTTTTTCATAAAAGCTCATCAAAGGAAAAAATGGAATAGATGGTGTCTAGTTAAGGGGAACAAGTCATGCCTAATAAAATGCTTTTCTGAAGGGTATCAATAGCTAATACGTACTTAATTTTAAAGAATTCTATTCTTCATTAATATTTTCCTTTTTGAACTTTAAAAAATTTAGACAGGGAAATCCTGGCATGATGCAATAAAATCTACTGGAATCCCATGCTTTTTGACAGGAGTATTGGCAATTACTTTGTTCCTTACTGACATTTTTTTACAGATGCAGCAGAACTGAGAAAGCACACAAACTTTTCTCTAAAAACCTTTAGGTTTGGCTTTTGATTGGTTTTGGGGAGATATTCTACTGCTGGATAGCCAGCATTCATTAACCATATGGAAAATAATGTTTTTTTCATTTCAACTGAAACTCTCTCATAGATACCCAGGAATTCAGCAGCTGAAAACTGTATTGTTGCACACAGATAAGTTTCTTGTTTTTTTTTCCTTGTTTTTCAGAGCTTCTTTGTTCTGAAGAGCTTTTATGCTCCCAAATGCTGGATAGTTTTAATTAAAGGAAAAATGGACAGTGCCTCTCTGCCTGATTGAACGATCTGTTCCTAAACATCAGAAAAAAAATCTCAGCATGAAATTCTTCTGTTTGTTTTACAGCAGGAGAACAGAGGATCCCAGAAAAGTTGATTGGATTTTTATTTGATATCTCTATTGATACCAGAAAGTTGTCTCATAGGTAATTTATAATATTTAATAGGGCATCTCACTACAAGAAGGACATTGAAATGCTGGAGTGTGTCCAGAGGAGAGCCACCAAGCTGGTGATGGGTCTAGAGAGTAAGTCTTATGAGGAGAGGCTGAGGGAACTGGGCATGTTTAGTTTGGAGGAGAGGAGGCTGAGGAGAGACCTTATTGCCCTCTACAACTCCCTGAAAGGAGGTGTAGAAAGGTGAGTGTTGGCCTCTTCTCCCAAGGGAAGAAGGCGACAACAGGACCAGAGGAAATGGGAAATGGTCTGAAGTTGTGTCAGGGGAGGTTCACATTAGGTATTAGGAAGAATTACCTTACTGAGAGGATGGTCAGGCACTGGAACAACCTGCCCAGGGAGCTGGTGGAGTCACATCTCTGGAGGTATTCAAGAAATGTGTAGACATGACACTTGAGGGCATGCTCTAGTGGCTGAGATTGTTGGGTTGGGTGATTTGTTTTGGGGGGGGGGTGTTTGTGGGGTTGGGGGGGGGGGGGGNGGAAGTATTTATGTGGATGGTTTGTGTGTGTGTGTGTGTGTGTGTGTGTATGGTTGGGCTCAATCTCGAAGGTCCCTTCCAACCATGAAATTTCTGTGAAATTCCGTGAAAATATTTCCAGCAATATTTTAGGAGAATATTTAGGAATATGATTTTTAGTGATCCGTTTAATGGTTTTGATACATTCAAAGCAAGACTAAAGCTTTCATCTCACACATAGGTTCCCATACCAGTTCTCACAAGGCTGTTAAATTGGGTTTGTCCTCAACGTTAGCAATACTCTTAGCGGCTTCATCCCCTTCCTGAAGCACAGCTAAATTGGTAGATTGGTAGCATCTTGTATGCCCAAGGCATTTTTGCCTGCAACATTACCCAGAAGACCCTTAGAGTGGCAAACCAGGGTGACTGAGTCACATCACATAATATCCCAAAAGGTGTCTTTTGAGATTCTCACCCAAAATATATCCTCTAGATTATTTTGGACTTTAATTCAAATCCTACTATTCATCTATGGATATTTTTTTCCTCTGACACACTGGCACAAAGATAAGGAAGGACTTCAGTCCTTAGATATTTACAGAGTCCTGTCCTTTTATACTGATAAGAAGCAATTCAGATTCTTGTCAAAACTCGTCATTTCTTAAGCAGAGAGGGGAAAAAAAAAAGGTCAGATGGTATAAACTGGACAAATTTATACCTTTTTAGATAAGGAGTTGCTTCATTTTAGAAAATAGTACTGGTGCTGAGAGTTTATTTGTTCACTTGGCTTGAATGTGAGCTACTAGGGAGCTTTTTAAAGCATTTTCTTTACTAGGCTGCCACTGTGGGCTTCTACACAGTTTTTTTCAGTCTTATGTGTACATTTCAGATTTGCCTTTATACCTGTGGCATGTGAGAAGGCAAAGTCTGGGCTCAGATTCGAAGACAGCTGCCTAGGAATTGACTCTTGGGCAAAACATGTCAAGTCACTTGAATGAGGAGACAAAGCATGTGTTTACTCTTGTTGTACCAGTTAACGATTAAGAGAAATGTGTTCTGTGCTGATACACTCCACAGTACCTAGACTGTACAGTACATTCATCACCAGTTATTGCTCCAAAAGAGCTTGAAGTGTATCATGGCTACTAGTGGCTTCTTTCCCCGCTTCTGGGAATGAGGATAAATGAGTAACGTGGTTTATTCACAGACACAGCTGGGAAAAGTCAGGCTCCTCTACGTGAGTAGATAGGCATCTCAAAAGAACAGCAATAAATGCAGGTCATTAGTTTCCTTTTCTTCCCGTAGTCAAAGGCTTTAGAGGTGCAGAGTACCTTTTAAAGATACAAAACCCCTTTCCATTTGCTTTTGTGTTGTACTCCCTGTCCTTGAATTGTATATCTCTTATGGAGATTCTAGTAAGTGATGGATTGTTATTTAGAAATTGAGTACAGATCTTGCAGCTCTGTAGCCTTCACTGAGTACAAAAGCAAAGTTAAATCAGAGAGAAAGTATTACATTTCTTTAAAATAATTGTGAAATGGCAAAAACTTACATGTACAGAACAGTATAGAAATTAAGTACAGAACTGCTTGCCTGTCTCCCCTTTTTTTGAAACTGTGTTTGAATTTAACTATATTCATAAATGAAACTAGATTTTTTTTTTCTTATGTTGCAAAGTATTTGCCATGTTTTGGGGTCTAAACTTGCAGAGAGAAATCTAATGATCTGCTTTGTAATCTGCTAGTAGGAAGCTTCATTTCAAAATGCGTACCACATGGCTTTTTAATTCTCTAGTAAATTTGTTTAATAAACTGGAAGGTCATGTTAAACAAAACTTATGCCCTTGAGAAAGTAATGCATTAAGCCCAAAGCATTTGTCAAAGCTTGCAAGACCAAGAACAATGGAGTAATTCTGCTTGTGTAGCTGTGAAGTTGTGTCTTGCTAGCAATTCAACATTCTGGTGGGACTCTTGGTGCTTATTTACCTTGTGTCTATTCTTATGAGCCTGGTGGTACCACCCACAAATGCACCACGGGGGAGCTTGAAGTGATTTCCCTCTTTGCAATACTAAGGCTGAAGTCATGTGCGACAAAGCCATCAAGAAAGTACCATTTGCAATTTGTTAATAAGGTCCTTGAGCGGTTCTGTCTGCATATACCATGTACTCACCTCAGACTGGTCCTAGGGATGAACTTCGTTGTCACTGTAGACATCCTATGAACATTTGGTCCTGGAACCATAACGTGTTGTAGCAAATCGTTGTTCCTTCCCTCCCTGTACCACACCAGCCAATACGTTAGATCTATTCTGTTTGCTTTTATCATTTGGATGCAGAATGAGCTACCTGAACCTGGAAACTCTTAAAATAGCTAAACCTTGAACTTCCCTGATAATTCAGGTGGCGTAAAGCAGGTAAAGTGTTGTTCTTGGAGTCTGGCAAGGAGAAAGAAGGGAGCAGGTGGATGAAAGATGTCCGTGGTACTCTTCACTCTATAACTGCTGAAGTACAGACTCTACTTGGGATAAGTAGAGTTGAAAATCTTTGGAATTGCTCAGAGAAAAGTGCCTCAGCTTGAATCTTCTCCTGTTCTGCAGTTTTCATCCTTTGTACTTAGAAAACTGCAGAAAGGGGCCATTTCTCTGTATGTGAATTGTTCCTTTGAAATAAATACATTATGAACCCATAAGGTAAATATGGAGTGATTAATCACATGTTACTAGTCGCTTATTCATAGGTGAAGTTTTATCCTGGGAAACACCAACTCACAGGTGTTCTACAAATTTTGGATCCCAAAGCGTGGGATCCTATAGAAACTATGAACTTTTGGAATAGTAAGCATTGTCTATCAGTGTGATGTATCATGGATGCATTCATCTGTTCTACAAATAACAGTGTGTATTTCAAGTGTATTTTACAAGCAGTAGAAGTCTGTAGTTTCCAATGTTGTTTTCTCACCTGGATAACCGTAATAAGAGAATATAGAACACAGCAAACTGAGCTTGAATGTCAGGTGCTATCTGTAGCATACCAAATGCTTACTTAAGGGATATGATGGAAACATTCTCTTCTTAGGATATTTAAAATAGATTAAGAGTTGAAGAGGACAAGGGAGAAGCTGGAGAAGGGATTTTTGGCTGCTGAAAAGGTCATTTTGAAATACACGGTGAAGTGGTGCATGTTGGAAGAAAAGCATCGTAGGTACAGAATGTGGTGTACTAAATTATTTTTCTTGGTCACTGACAGTCTGAACTGGAGGAATATGAAAGATGCCGACAGGATAAACAACCATATTGATAACTCTTTCCTTTTCAATATTACCAATAGTTGGAATTTATGTCTCTCCACTACTGTGTGTCTCGGATATTTTTTTTTTTGTGAGACATTACCACATTGTGAGACAGTGTATTTGTATTGGCAAGCATTACTCATCAGGAATTCAAGAGGTTTGTGTGTTATAACGTATATGACCATATAAACTGAAGTGTTTTTTTTTTTTTTTCAATTGTTCCATATGGAAGCAGATTTGGCCCTAGAGAATGTAAATTAAATACAGTAATTTAAGAATGAGTCCAATGACTTTTCACAGAAAACTCACTTTGAGAGTCATAGTTTGTGCACTCTGTGTGTCTGTTCCCTTTCAGTGTTCCAGTTTTCAGCTAACTTTTGGCCTTTCGAAATGCCTCTATCACCTCACTGTTATTACCCGGATCTTCAGTTTCTACACTTTTGTACGTTCACATAAGCTACCTTCGCTCTCATTCATCACCAAAATTACAACATAAATTTCTCTGCTAAAACTATCTGCAAGGGACAGAAATAACTACCTGTTTCTCCTTTCCAGTAATTGGAAGCATATAGTCTCTTCACTTCTTTGCATATTATTAATTAAAACATAATCCATTTGCTAATAATCACCACCAGTGTTCTTTCATCTGCCATATTAATTACTATACTGTTGCACTCCAAATCCTGTTAAGGGCAAAATGAATTACACCTTATATTTAAAGCTGAGAATCTGTTCTTAGTGTAATTGAAATCTTAAACACTACAATAAAGGGTTATTATTAAACTGGATATGGAAATGTATTTTTTTTTCATTATTTTCTTTTTCTTTCTACAAGTTGATCAAGAGTCCCCCCCACCCTCACACTATTTACTGGTTTGCACACACTTGCCACTATCTTTCTCTTTCTCTGATGTCATGGTTACCCTCCACCTTTTCTGTCTGGACCTTGAGACCATTCATTGCCTTTGGTTTGGGGCAATGGGGTTCTATGCTGGTGAGGTGTCAGAGTTGTGGGTTCTTTGCTGGGAGGAGTATGATGGTGCTGCTTTCTTCCTCTTCGTTCTAGGGTCCACTCAGGGGGCTGCCTTTACACTTTGTGCTTTTTTCACTGATCTGCAACTACATTTTACATGAAAGTTTACTGAGTAAATGGGATTGTCTTACATACGTTTGATGACGGTCCTCTGCTCTGTTTGCTATCCCTAAAACTGGTTTTGATCAGATCTCATATCTGTGAGTCTTTAATTCACTGTTGGTGTAATATTTATAAGCTTGGGGTCTCCAGTGTAATCCTTTCTTATCATTCCATACTGATACACTACATCCTGTGTTTCCACTTTTGCCATCTCTGCTATCATCCCATGCCTAAACTACATCATTATGTTGGCCATAATTATTTCACCCTAAATAGAATAGGAAAAAAAAAAGCATTCTGTGGAAAAATAAGCAAAAGTAATGTAAGCTAGGCATGGCCACCTCGTCTTGGGAAAAACTGCTGTTTCAGCTAAACAAGTTAAAAAAAGAATCCAGGAAAGCCAAGACAAATCTGGATTAAAGCCTGACAAGATTCAATCATAAGGCCTTGCAAATTTTGTTCAAAATGTATTGCTGCATTTATGGGGATATAGAGCTTAAGTTTAAAATCATTACCCATCCTCCTATCACTACACTCCTTGATCAAGAGTCCCCCCCACCCTTTTCTGTAGGCCCATCACTATGATGATACCGTGCTGGTGGGAACACTGGTGTACAGTAAAAACGAACATATATGTAAAAACTCTCCTTAAATTATCTTGGAATTTTTGTAAGGGATATAAGGATATCCTTATAAGGATAAGTCAGAAGGCAGATTTAGATCATGTGTTTTTCTTGGTTCAGCTTTTCTCATTTGGTAATCAAAAGATATGATATCTTCCTCTTTAAGATAGTAAATTCTTGCAATGAGTATGATGTTTGTCATATAGATTCTGCAGTGTGACCTTCTGCAAGAATAAATGTCCATTTTTACAGTTTTCATACATCCCTAACCTAACTCCACACTTCATACCATAGGGAGTTTCACTTCTCTGAGAACTCAACTGTCGTTATTTGTCACAGCTAAAATGAATCACAGCCATATAGGACCCTCAATGAGAATTTCATAAAATAGGACAGACGTTTTCTTAGTAATTGCATGTTTTTACTTATGGTTTTAGATATCATTTCATACAACTGAAAGCAAACAGTTAAGCTACATACGTATATTGGTTTAGAGGTAGAAAAAAAATAATGAAAGGTTATATAAATCTCAAACACTAGTTTGTAGAATATTTGCAATGAATGCCTTCTACCTCTGTCAGTGGGTTTTGCCATATACATGTGCAAAGTGCACATAAAGACAGGTTTATTTCAAGTAGTTTTTTTAAATCTCTGTCTTGAGTGAACTCATTTTCTATCAGAAGTCATAAAGGATTTTATGAGAGCAACACATCTGAAAACCCTATCCTGAAAATCAAATAGAGGCAGATACTGTATCTGGTTGGGTAAACAAATATGTATCTAAACCAAACATCACCAGCAGAATAGTTTTCTATTCAGTTCTTCTGGGTAAATAAATGAGTATATTGTTTTTCTATTTTTTCTAGTGTGTTGTATTTGCTATGACATCTGGTCAGATGTGGAATCACATCCGTGGACCCCCCTATGCACATAAAAATCCTCAGAATGGACAAGTGGTGAGTTGATTCTTTTAATTTTACTTTGAGGGGAAATATATAGATAGTCACTCTGGACACTGAGTCTACAATAGCAAATAATTGCAGTTCCATAGCACTGCATGACAGTGTGCCAAAGTCACAAGTCTCCAGCTGCAAGCAGAGTCTGTTTTAGTCATTTCAGATGTCTAGAAAGTTCCACCAGCTTTAATTTGAGCAATGAAATGAGTGGCCATGTTTTTCAAAATTCTCTCCATCAGGCACCCAGCTGTAGTGAATGTGTTATAAAATGTCCCATACCACATTTCTGTTGTCCAAAGATAAATGGATATTGTGTCTTTTTGTAGAAATGTGCTCCCTCAAAAGGTGAAAAGCATGTTTGTTTTTTTCTTCCTTCCAGGCTCCATTTACACAAACCTTAGAGGTTTGTAACCTCTTATCTTACTTTTTCTTGGGTATTTTCGTCCCAAAAGGAGATGGCAATTATTTTCATGTGCTTTATATTTTTTATGTGTCTTTTTCCATTGTGCCTGCAGCTCTTCCACTGCACTATATAGAATGCTTTTTTCTATATCTCTTTACTCCTTCAATTTAAATTCTTCATTAGTTTTACTAAGAAGTTACAATTAATTGATTACAGCTGAAATTACTGTTATATCCTGCTACTTCTGTCTTTAAAGGAATTCTTTTACTTATTTCTTCCTGCTCGCAAATTAGCAAAGGTCCATCAGATTTCAGAAGAATAAAGTCTCTTTGCCAACTTGGAAGGTAAAGAGGATCTTGGCTAGTTTCTACTACTCTTTGTTATTTACAAAATTTCAAGCAAGCTGTTGACATGGAATCTACAATGCTTGCAGTGAACTTAGTGCTCAGGAAACATTTTCATGACTAGAGCTAGTTTCAGTGTTGACAATTGCTAGTTAAAGAGACTGGCTTGTGCCTCACAGACAAAAAAAAAATTATTTGAAGCTCCCTCTGTGACACATCTTAATTGGAGAAACAAAAAAGAGATGGTTTGAATTTGATTACTGACGTGCTTTTTATCAGGAATGTAGCAGCGTATTGATGTCATAAAATGACATGATTCCATCTGTCAACTTTGTTATGCAGTACTGGAACTGATAATGTAATAAATAATCTCTGTAAAACATTGTGTTTATAAAAACTTAAGAGTTTTTCATCACTGCCTTGCAGTATTAAATTTATGATGCTTTCCTGTGGAGCGACAGAAAGGAGAAATACTGCATTAAAAAAACACCATTTGTGACAAATTACTTTTTACCGTATCCAGTTTTATACACATTGCCCTTCTTAAAGACCTGTTTCTAAAGTATAGACTATATTAATTCATTTTAAAATCCCCTTTTAATTGTTCTTGAAATGGTGCCATCTTCTCTCAGTTTTCAGAGTACAAACAGGTACAAAACCTATCTAAATGTCTGAAAAGCTACTAGTTTGGGAGTGTTAGCATACACACCTAAGTAATGAAAATAAAGGTAGAGATGTTCTAGTTACTCACCTACTGTATTAGTCAACACACATAACTTCTTTTCTAGTTTTGCTCCATTATATGATTTCAGGTAAGTTATTTTGTGCCTCTGATTCACCTGCCTTTCCCTGTTCACATGTCAGTACGTTCACCTCCTTGAGCTATGTCTCTGTCAGTAAGTAAAACCACTCAGATTGCCAAGTTCCTCATTTATTTAATGTGACCACTGACCACTATCGTTCTAGCATAAAACTCTGGATTTTACCAGCATTAGAAGCTTAGTAAGGATTCTGTAAATCTTTATCTATTTTACATTGTTTGTTTGGGGTTGTTTTTTTTTCAAATAGCATTATTATTTTCCCATTTCATTTTTCTAGCACTTATCTATGTTCCTGTGAATTTGAAATCATAAAAGTGTTTATCTAACACTTCTGTTAGATTTATTCAACCATGATAATTCACTGTAACACAGTTCTGCATTAAGTTAGCAGCTGCTGTCTGTACATCTGGATGAAATTTAACTCATCACTTTCTTTCCAGTGTCTTTACAGGATTTAATACCAATTTCAAATTTCCATGCTAATTTTACACAAGGATTACTTGCATGTAATACTCTGAAACGTTATTAATAGTCTTACTATGTAAAATTCTGCTTTTAAGAGGAGGTATAGAGTAGCTCACTAGGCTTAATTGTTTTATTGTTAGGTTCAAATGTACTAATTCTTAGTTTTTCTTATTTAATAGGAGCTAGAGGTTCAGTTTTGTACTAGCTGTAGAGCTTGATATGCCACCAGACTTTGAAAGTGATAATATTCTGTCTTCATAAACTATTCTTTGCCTCAGATATCTCCTATTATTTGCTCTGTTCTTGCCATAATTTTAAATGACACTTCATTTCTCTTCCTTAAATTCCTATTTTTCCAAAGATGAAAAGATATTTGTTTGCTTTACTCTAAACAACACTATTTACTAGTGCCAATATCTTATAAAAATAACATTGCTAGTTCTTAAAATCTCTGACTTGCGCACTGCATTTATGATCCTCAGCTTGATTACCTAAATTACCTTAATTGTATGATTGTGTTCTTTGAGTGAAGCTTTTTGAGCCATATATTTGTAATTCTGTGTGAATCAACCCTGTGAAGCTGATGTGCTTTCTTTCTGAGATTGTTGCAGTTACTTCCTTTTTCTCCATTGCCATCAGCTAATTTCAGGTTTTGGGGTCCATGTGAAGGCAGTTTCAATTTTTATGTAGAAAGCTAAATCACACAGTACCATTTGATAGTTCATGCCTGGTTTAGGTTGATAAAACTGGTGCTAGTCTTTGGTCTTGACACGTTCTTCCTCTCTGTTATATTTTTGGAGTTCTTTGACTTTGCCTAGTAATTTTATTAGGATTAAGCCCTTACCGATTGCGTGACATTAAAATCTGTAGCTACTTTACCAGGTTTGAGAGTGAAAACTAAGCGTTCCATTGGTGTCTGTGTATAAAGAGTCTTGGGAGAGTTCTGATTTCTATGCAGAGCTTGATGTGTGTAGAGCTGGTGGTGAAATGAGTAGCAAGCTGGAGAAAGCAATTACATATTTTTGAGCCTCCTGCAGAGGTAGTTCTGTTGCTGTTTAATTGACCTAATAGCAAAGGATTCTCATTAGATTTTCATCAGCTTTTAATCAAATAGCAGCAATGACTAAGAAAGCATTTATATATGTCTATCCAGGGATTAGCAGCCTTTTTTATTTATTTATTTTTATTTGAATACAAATTTTATGATATTTATTGCGCAGTATGCTCAGGACTGTACCTCCAACGTGGTTGAAGTTTACTGTAAATGAAAACAGGGCAGAGTTTGATCTAAAATACTGAATTCAGATGGTTTTCAAAGCTCATAATTTTCTTTTCTTCTCTGAGAGGAAATTATTAGAGGCTGGAAAACTTTTTTTGCGCAGAGGGAAATATGATGTTTTTATTGTCAGATATTAGATGATTTTCCAACATAACCTGATGCTTTGTGAGATGGATAATGGTATTATTTGGCACTATATTAATTGGATTTTTTTTTAGCAAGTCTTATATTTTAAAATCTTCCTAAAATTGCTCAAGCATAACACAAATTATGTCCAAAGGAAGCAATTTATATCTAATTAGCAAATCTTTCAGATAGAACACCTTGCAATACTAGATCAAATATAAATATTTATTCAATTGTGGGCTTTATTCAGCCTTTTTTCCCCCTACTTGCCTTTCACAGTTTTGTAATCACTGATCTTTATTCAGGAACAGTCTCTAACATATCACTTTTCAAATGGTCTTGCTGATACAGGTATCTGATAAATTGTACATTTCTGAAATGAAATTAAATATATGCCTGCTATTATTAATTTTTGCATTTGTTAATGCAAAATTAAGTACTCTGTGTGAAAGTTTTTGCTTAGAATATCAAGATTCGTAATTCACTTTAGTCCTCTTGCTAAGCAGGACAAAATGTCATTCATTAAAGTGTATTTTTCTGTGTTTTCTGACACGGCTTTTTGATATGAATCTAATTAAAATAAATGGAACTTTCCTGGAACAGTTTGAAAGAATGACACTTCCTTTCAAGCTCAGTAAGTCACAGTAAATACATTGTCCTTTTCCCTTCTATCTATCTGGAAGCATGTGAGAAGTCCATTTTGCCAAGATTCTATTTGTAATGTCCAACTTTTCTGAAACTGGTCGGAGTTCTTGGTAGCTGCTTCAATGTAGAAAAAATTCACTTTGATGTGTGATACATTATTCTATGTTTGCCTGCCTTTTGGAGAAAAAAAGTTCATTTGCATTCTTAGATCAGTGTCTAACATAAGATAATCAGACTGGCATTAGTAGTACCACAGCAATATTTTGGTGCATCTAATGACAATATTCATAACCGTAGTGCTATTGAACATACTTCTTAATTTTTTATTGGAATAGCCAATTATTTATGTTATTATGCTTGATAGAAGTGAGAAGTAGGTTATTTATTTTATGACTGCGTTTAATGAAATGACTTTCCTGTGGACATCAAAGCAGTGAGTCTACTCAGAAGCTGCAACTAGTGAAGGGTGCCTTCTCTCCTGATTTAGTCAAAAAAGTAATTGGCGGTGTAAGATGTAGAACTAGTATAAAACACTTCTGTAAACAGACGAGCACGTTAACAAGCAAGAAGCATCGTACCTAAAGTAGTGTTGGGAGAATTGTTAACCTGTAGAAGACATCTGTCCTAATTTTTGAGATGGCAAAGGTGATTCTAGGTGGCATTTCAGTAACTTTCTGTATAACACATGATATTGATATAAGAAAAGGCAAACCTTACACAATATTTCCTACTTCTTTTATATTGTGGGGAGAAAAAGAGGTAAGAAAATAGTCATGACAGAAAGGTTGCTCAGATGAGGCATTAGAACCTCTAAATTCTTAAAATGGTCAATTGTTGAAGCATCCATGCTGTAAAAGTTCAGATAGTTTTGCAAGAACTGTAGTTCTGGTTGAGACGAGCTGGAACACGTTCCCATCAAGTAAAACTGCATTTTAGACAAGTAATCAGGCAGCAAGTAGTCTGTCATGGCAAAATCCAATAAAATGAAAAAAAGAGCTAGATTTTAATTGCTTCCTGTAACAACAGAAATCCAATTTTAATTGACTGATAACACTTTCAACAAACAAACAGTTCTCCTCCCACTCCTCCCTGCCCACCTTTTGCGAAGTGTAGATGACCTCCTAGAAGCAATTTAGCTTCATTTGAAAGAAGAGCTTTTTTGTACAGCTCTTTTTATGTCAGAAGTTGGGGAGACCTCCAATATGTGAAGTTTCAAAGTATCTGAAGATAGAATGAGAATGAAATACCAAAAAAATATGTGCGTTTTTGTTAAAGACAGAACACCAGAACAAGACAAGGGAAGAAACTGTTCATGTTCTGTTACTGCTAGAATAAGAGCCATTTTCTTAAACTGAGCTTGTGTGCCAGGTAGGAATCTTATTTTTTTCTGTCCTCTTGGACTTCACTGTTTTTGTAGATGTTAAAAGGTAAGAGCCTTCTCTAATAAACTAACCTTGATTGAAAAGAAATTCTGAAGATCATCTAGTCCAGCTGCTTGCTCAAAGTTGGTCAGGTTGCTCAGAACTATGAGCGAATTTTGATTGTCTCCATGGTTAGAGGTTCCCCAACCTGTTCCTCTGTTTGGCCATCCACATAATTATTTTCATTTTACTTTTTATTTTTATTTTTATCTATTATCTATTATTATTATTATTAATTTCCCTCAAGAACAGTCAAGGTAAATTTTATCCTTCTCTTCAGTAAAAGCTGATTTAGCTGAGTTCTTATTTAGTATTTAACAATGACTTTAGTAAAATTTGACTTAGTCCAGCAGTACACCTTTACAGAGCTCCTGACAGCCTGCCTTTATGTGGCACTGGCACTATCATGATATCACTATGATATCCACACTGGAAAAGAGAAAACATTAGGCCTGGAGTAGCCGTAGAGACTTTTCTCTGTCTGGATTCTGTTCTCTGAATAGAGCTGTGCAGACGTTCTTCCAGTAGCTATTGAAAAACTTAAGCATGTCTGTTTTCTTCTAAGATCTTAAAAGTTTTCAGCAATTTTGAGACAGTGGGGGAGAAGAAAGGAAGGAACTCTGCCATATTTTCCCTGTTCCCCAGCACAGTATTTCAGTACTTCAGGAGGATTATTTTATGAATCTTTCCTCTTCCTGGCAGAAAAATAATCTGCAGTACAGGAGTGCATGTGTTCCTTTTGCTGAAAACTTCAGCGGTTGGAGATTGTCTTGTGAATTACTAAGCAACTATCAAAATATTTTCTATCCTGCGGAGCCTTCTAGAGTTATAGACGTGGTGCATTTTTCTGTTGGAGAACTCTTGCCTCTCCATACAGTTTGGTAATAAGCTCTAATGCTGTCCTTTCAGTGTAACAGATAAGGCAAAATAATGCTTCGGTAGCAGAAAAGACATTTCATCTAGTTTTAGAACAAACAATGGGAGATTTTAAATAAATGAAGGACCTTGTTTCCTGATTTTTTACATTTCTCAAATTAATTTTACGGTTTATCTAATGGTCATTGGTTGGTACTGTATTTCTGTTTATTACAATGAATGTAATTATAAAAGAATTGGAATGTATGTACATAATTTGATCATCTCAATTACATTTCTCATTACAATATATCTTGAAAATTGTTAGAAGACTCTATAACGCTTATGTCATCAGAAATGCTATTGAACATGTGTTATTAATATTACAGCTTCCTACTGTTCTGTTAGGTCCAAAGGAAAAATGCAACTGAAACTATTGGGATTCTTTAGACTTCACATACGGTATATTCTATGTCTTATAATTTAGGATCCTGGTAAAAGTTTGACTTTATTGATTTATTTTTTTTAAAGGTATCTTGCGTTAAGCTAATGTGATGCACAAAGTGGGTTGAGCGGCAGATTTAATGTGTGTCACATATTCTTAGTGTTCAGTGCTTACACATTTATTGGAAATAGACTGTAGTACGTGTTTGTACTGAAAAAAGGAGGCATTTTTCACTGTTCCACTTAAAAGTATATCATTAATATTTATATGAAAGCTGCTAAAAGCTGGAGAGCTTTAACTTTAGGTACAGTGCAAATTAAAAAGAATTCTGCACTGAAACTCATTCAAATCTATGTTTTGAGCAATAAACAAAACCTTTTCGTGTTCACAGGTCTTGAGGTCACTTGGCATAGCAGGATGCTCTACATGAAAAGAAAGTAACATTCTCATTTAAAAGAGGGAAATTGTCTGCATTTAACAGCCCTTCACACTTCTAATATGGGTCAATGAAATGAAAGGAGAATATAGTCTATGATACTTTTTTTTTATATATATCTAAACATTGTTCTAAAAAAAAATTCCAAACAAAAAAGCGTTCATGTGCCTTTTGCGCATCCACAATTCTGTAGTTGATAGTAATGAAACTGAGTAATCCTTGTCAGGTAAAAGAAGGAATTCAGAGAACAGAACACCAGGTTGGAAGAGACTTCAAGGATCATCTGGTCCAACCTTTCTTGGCAAAAACATGGTGTAGACCTTGTCCAGCTGAATCTTAAAAGCGCCCAGCAGTGAGGAATTCATCACTTCACTGTGGAGATTATTCAAATGGCTGGTTGTTTTCACAGTGAAAAATTTTTCTCATGTGTCCAATCAGAATCTCCCCTGGAGTACCTTGTACCCATTACCCCTCATCTTTTCCATGTGACTCCTTGTAAAAAGGGAGCCTCCGTCTTTGAAGCCAACCTTGAAATGCTGGAACATGGTGATAAGGTTTGCCCTAAGCCTTCTTTCTCAAGACTGAGCAAACCCAATTCTCTCATCATTTCCTCATGTAGCAGGCTTCCTAGCTCTTCTCTGGACCCTCTCCAGCTGTCCACATCTCTTTGATATAAGACAGACCAAAACTGAACACAGGATTCCAAGTGTGGCCTGACCAGCACTGAGTAGAGTGGGATAATGACTTCTTTGACTCTGCTGGTGATGGCCTTGTAGATGCAACCCAGCATCCTGTTGGCTTTCTTTGCCACAGCAGCACATTGTTCACTCATATGGAGCTTGCTGCCCACCATTATCCCTTTTCACAGAGCTGCTCCCCAGCCAGGTAGATCCCAGCCTGTGCTGCCCTCCTGCATTATGTTTCCCCAGTTGCAAGACCTTGTCCTTGTTGAACTTTACAAGGTTTTGTTAATCCACTCTCCCAAACTGTCCAGGTCTTCCTGCAGCGTGCCTCTCCCATCCTAAGCATCCACTTTCCCTCTCAGTTATCAGGGTACCCATGATCCCATCATCCAGATCACTTAAGAAGATATGAACAGCATTGGGCTCACTTGTGATAGGTTGCCAGTTTGAGAAGGAGGTATTTACTACCCTCTTGGTTCCCCACCCACCACACAGACCACTTGTCTAGAAACATATGAGTTTCTAGATAGTTTCTTCTGGGAGGAAGCTATAGGAAACGGTATTGAAAGCCTTGAAGAAATCCACGTAAACAATGTCCACTGCTCACCCCACATCAACCAAGCAGCTTACTCTGTCGTAGCAGAATTTGCCCTTGATGAATACATGCTGGCTTTTCCCAATCACGTGCTTCATTTGACTTGTGATAGCCCCCAGGAGGATTTATTCCATAACTTTCCCAGGGACTGAAGTAAGATTGGGCCTATAATTTCCTGGATTCTCCTTTAAACCCTTCTGGGATGTCCTTCGATCTCTACGACTTCTCAAAGATTATGGAGAGTGGCCTGAAAACATCAACGAGCTCTCATAACACCCACAGGTGGATAAAGTCACGACGCATCGATTTGTAGGGGTCAAGCTCCAGTAATAGTTCACCTACCAACTCTTCCTTCACTGGCAGTGGGTCTGTGTTTGCATCAACCTGGATTCGTGTTCCAAAGGCCTGGAACCCTACAGCGCTATTAATTGTTCCATAGTCTTCTCTGTAGCTGAGTACCAGAGTCATAGAAGTGAAATGCAAATTATTTTTTCAGTTATTGTTGCTTCATTTGCCTAGAGAGGAAGAAAACTTAAATGTACGGTTTGGTGAATGAGTGAGCAAACAGCATCTGATCTTGTTCAGTGCTGTCACTTAAGATATTATTAATTCTGGAAAGGTGAGGAAAAAAGAAGTTGATTGTCTTTAGAGCACAAGTAGGTAGACTGCCATTAAAAGGCTTTGTGTGTAAAAGCAAAACTTTAAAATTGAGCTCTGGAAGCATGCAGAAATATTTGGGCATAGTAGTACTTGCAGCCCTTTTGTGTGGCCCTGTAAAGAATTGGAGAGAGTTTTGTCCATGTTCACTGCTTCACCTTCTGAATGTGCATTTAACTAGAAGTAGGCGACCGCAAGTGGAAATAATGCAAGCACTGGATCAGCTGCACAGTTTAAGAAGGATTTTAAAAATTGATTTAGTTTCAATTAAATTCATGCTGCTAGTCATTTAATATCCCAATAGTTGATCACTTGCATTATTATTAATTATCTCTGGAAAATACAGAATGACAAGGACCTAATGTGAATGTGTATGCTTTAGGTAGTGCTCACAGAGAGACCATAGTGTGTTTGCTGCTGTGGTCTTTCCACTGTATCCCTCTCATCCCTTAAAAAAGACTCTATTCAATTCAGGCCTACAAATATTTTGCAAACATTGAGTAACTGGTAAAATAAAAACAGTACACAGACTGTAATCTGTATTTCTTCTGTCTTTTTCTCCCATTTAATTTCCTTCTCCCATCACCTTACTAAAGTATTGGAAAGCTTCGTTTACTGAAGAGTGAACAACTGAAATCTCTCCAAACGAGTCTCTTTAAAGCTGAGGAAAAAATTCTAGAAGAAATAGATTACAGGGGCATCCAAACCCCTGCTACTCAGAGGATTATTTTCTGTATAAATTGAAGAACATCCCTTCCAAAAAAGATAGCAGATACAGCACGGGGTAGAATAAATCCTGAAAATAGACAGCACAAGTGAAGTAGTAAACATTCAACAGGAATTTGAAAAAGAAAAGGACAACTGGAAAAAAAGAAACCTAAACCACCAGAAACGACTTCCAGCAGAATCCTGGATTTTACTGGTATAGGTGACTAGCCCACAAGTCTGCTGATATATTTTATGTCTTTAAAATGAAACTCTTTTCAGTGGAATTTATTCTGCTTGAGAGTTTAAGAATGCTGGGTTATTAATATAAGTATACTACCAAGTTAACAAGTTCAGTCCAAATACATAATACTGGTATGAGGTTTTTTCCTTCTTTGCCCCTTAATATTTTTGCTTTGGTTTTGGGTTTTCTTGTTTTGTTTTGCATTTGACCATCTACACGGTTTCAGATAGCTCTGATCCAGCAAATATCTTTAATACTTAATTCATGTTCCATGAGTACACAGCAGTGGGAGGGCCCTTGTACGTTGTCCAGTCATGGGCAAGTGCATCTTATCAAAATCTTTGACTTTTAATTAAGATTTTCTCTCAGACTTGCTTTACAGTGGTGTTGTAGCACTTTTTGTATTTGGAACTTCTTTAAACTGGTGGATGGACTGCAGATGCAATGCTTGGTACCTTGATTTTGACATAATTTTTTAAAAGGCAGATGATATTAATGAATCATATTCAGCCTGTACTTCTATAGCAGATACTTTTTTCTGACCTGAGTTCTTTTCAGATTATGAGACTATAATAAGTGGAAATCCTTCTGACTTCTGAATTGCATAACCTTTATTTTCTCCCCATGTAATGTAGTGGTGTTTTTTTCCCTGGTTCCTTTCTGGCATCAACTGAATTCATTAGTACCTATTTTAGCACTCAAGGCATCCACCGGAAACTTAATAAACTTTAGTCCCAAGATCCAGAGTTCCTTTATGCGTTTTTAAACAGTGTATTCTGTCTCCCATTGAGCCAGTTACTCAACCTGCTTTATAGTGTTTGTTCCAAACCCATTTTTCTCCAGCTTTACATGTAACAGAATGAATTGCCAAAGTGCAGATAAATAGTAGCACATTTTCGTTGTCAAGAGGATTAATTACCTTAAGAAAGAGATTGTGCCTGATGAATCTGGTATCTATCTCTTCGGAATAAGTGTGCTGTATTTCATCTCATTTTTCATGTTCCTTCATATGTTTAATTGGTCTTTATTTCAGAAATTATTTAGAAGCATTTTGTGTTACTGAAATCTAGCTTCCTTCCAAAAAGTGTTTCGTTTCTATGTATGCTTTTGTATAGGTTTATGTTAACATGCTCAGGCTTGGCTAAAATACATACATAAAAAGATTTATGTGCTAGTTTTGGAATTCTGCTTTTTGCATTTTCCTTCAACTTTTTATGTGGAGTAGAGGCATTCTGTCAGCCGTGGACCTTTATATCCCTTTATATTCCCATCATAAGCATTGCTGAAAAGAGAATTCAGAAATTAGGTCATTACCACCCTTTACTGCGTTTTAACTTCTTTGCTTGTTCTCTGTCTTCAGAGTTGAAATATACGCTGTCTGTTTTGATTTCATTTGCAGGGCCACCTCAGCTTTCCTTTCATTTTATTGCTAAGCCTCTTGACCTTTTAAGAGGGAAATGTATTTGCTAGTCAGTCTCTTTCCATTCTTTCTAAACTCTGGTTGTTCATTGTATTCCGTTTGGGATTATTAATCACTTAGGTCTGGAATCCTCCCCTAAAAGGTCACTAAGATATTTATCTGTTTATTTATTGATTGATTTATTTCAGTGTATGGGATACAGATTCAAGATAGCTTAAGAAACTTAAACTGTTAGTCTCTGACTCACCCAATTCACCAATTTTTTTCTAGTGTAGTTGACTTCTCTCTCTTGAACTCTTTTTCAATTTAAGATTTTTACATTTCAAGATTTAAATGTGTTACTATTAATCTTTCAGTTTAACTTACTGAATGAGCTCATGTCATTTTATCTCAAATTTTCTCCTTCCAGTGTTGTTAGAGTGCCCTTTTTTTCTATGAAAAATGTTCTTAAAATACTATTGCTGCTTGTTTAACCGGTGGGTAACTGAGGATAGAAACTGCCAGGTGTCACATCCTAATTATAGAGATCTGCTGTTAGTAGTGTCTGTTTCAATTCTATCTACAATATTAGCCTCCAATCTACCATGAGGAATTCTTTTTCTGAATGCTTTTCACTTCTTCAACTTTATAATATCATTTTCCATAAGTGAGCTCCTAGTTATCTCTTGACCTTGTTCTCCTCCTCCAAGACCTGAAATGTTCCTCTTAAGCTCAGTTTATCTTTTAATTTCCATTTTTTGTGGGTTCACCAACACCAGCACTCAGTTCAGATAAGGGGTGCTCTTTATCCCCACCTTCTAAACTTTGGTTCACATTACACAGGGCACACGGACTATGATCTTTTTGGATGAAGTGAAGCCTGAAGGTGGACTTCCAGGAGTTCAGCCAGTACGCTCCCAGCCGCTGCTTGTTCAGTCCATTGAACCAAAGAGCAGCTAGTGTAATGCAGAATCATTTGAGATGTGTATAGTGTATATTGGGTTTGGAGAATTAGTATACACTACTCACTAATATAGACATAGCCTTTGAGTCCTCAGCAGCTCAACATAAGTATATTTGCATCAGTAATGGGGGTACCCTTCCAGGCAAATTTTGAATTTTTTTCTGATATGACGGGTGGTGTTGAGCTGGAGGCTCTGCTTCCATGAAGACTTTTCAATCACAGATTTGTTTCTCCTAGGAGAAAGGTGTCTTGCGTGTTACCAGTTATATCACGGAAATGGATCGTCAAATAAATGTATATCTAGTTCCTGCTAATATATGTATAGGGGAAGGACAGCTAGATAGAGCTTCGAGTCATGTCTGCTTTTATCTTACTGCCTCTGTGCTCATCTTTTCTCTGTTTCTTGAAAAGACCAAACCTCAGTAGACCCCTCAGGATGTTGACTTAAATGATTTGCTGTCTGCTTTGCTTTGTACTTCTAAAGCTTTACTAGACTGTATGTCAGAGGACAAAATATATTTTCTGAAGAGTCTACTTAAGGTCTTTCCTGTTCAGTCTTGTAATTTTCTATTGACAGTGAAAATGCCTCTTTGAATGAATGTTTAGAAAATATGACTATGAAAGGATCTAAATTTGTAAAACAATTTTGGTGTTGAGAATAAATTTTAAATAATGTGTTGGAGGGAGTTCTGTACAGAATTAATAGCTTATTCAAATTCACAAAAAAATTAATGAATTCTTCAATTTCGCAGCTTGACTTTAGGTCTTGTAGAGATAAGGTTGATATAATTCTTGTTTAATTATCAGATCAATATTTTATCAACTGAGAAACTATAAAAGTAACCATACCTAAATGCTATTAATGTATCATAATGAG
Source organism: Nycticryphes semicollaris (assembly GCA_013400055.1). Lineage (NCBI taxonomy): Eukaryota > Metazoa > Chordata > Aves > Charadriiformes > Rostratulidae > Nycticryphes > Nycticryphes semicollaris. The sequence goes on from VXBJ01003864.1 coordinate 1,784,742, forward strand.
AATCTTAAAATATATTGTGTCCTTTGTACATAATAAACATTTCAATGTGGATTTTCTGTCATGTTTTTAAGTATGACAGCAGGTGAATCCTGGCCCCCTTTGTCAAATATCTATTTTCAATATGCTATGAAGGTAATTTTCCTGTGCTTAGCAGGTCATACTATAGAAATAGTTTATATCCTCTTATTTATACCTTTCAAACACCGTATTAATTTCTTTAATACTTTTATAATTCTCTACAAATCTTTTGAAGCTTTAGTAAAAATACATATTCAAGTTTATATTTAGTACCTGTTGACAGGTACAGGTAAAAAAGCTCAATCTTTTGACAGAATTAACAAAAGCTTTGGTGTCTGTCTATATTTCCTATATCTAGGAATATAATATATAAAATATATAATGTATATATTTATATAATATATAATGCTTCCTTTTTTCTTCTTAAATGTCAGTTCTATTATTCCTGATGATTCCATTTTAATTTGGCAAGCTAAAAATAATGGAATAGAACACTTTCAAACACACAGAAGTTTCATTTTAATATCTAATAGTGCATTTCTCAACAGACTGCTTGCCAGAAAATGGTTGCTAGATGGTATTAAAAATACCAGTTTCAAGGGAGACAAAAGAGTAACCTTCAAACTTTTTCTGACTTTGTCTCTTATCAGTCATGCAAGTGTCAGAGTCATAATGTGAATACTCAAGAAGGCTTTGAATTGTCAATAGAGGAAGCTTCCTCTTTGAGGTTATATTCACTGGAACAGAAGAGATAACACTATTATCAGTATTTTTATAGTGTAGCCAATTTCTCATTGCATGTACTGAAATGCAATTTTTAATACAGTTTAGATATTAGTATAACGATAAATATGTCAGACTTTTAAACTAAATTCTAAATGTTTCTGTCAGTCCTGATACAGTATGAAATTCCACTCTGGTCTCTTTTGGAGATTTTTATGAGCATTTTCTGGAACAAAAGTAGTTTTCAAAGACATTTCTAACCTCCTTTTTTAGCAAATTGACATTAAATGTGTGTTTCTTTTTGGGATGTGTGTTGAATTGTCAAACAGTTGGAACGTTAAAGTTCAGCACTGGAATGTAAACATGCAGAATAAAAGTTACCACAGCCTATAATAAAAAAATACCATCACAAGCTATTTATGATCACCATAGTATGAATTTTTATGGCTTTTTTGATAAGGCATTCAAGCCCTGTGTTTTAACTGCTGACTGTGTCTATTTGTTTGAACTGCTGTTCATGGGCTTGTTACTTTTATTTCCTATATATTGTCACTTTTTTCTATAGGCTAGCTAATGTGCCAAATCTAAACACATTCAAAAGTATTGTTCAAATTTGTTAATATTTACACTGAACTTAATCAAGGGTTTACTCACTGCTAGTGGAATGTGGAGAGTAAAAAGGATTTCTTTTCCTTTGCATTGACTTGTAAGTCATCGTTAGCAATGTCAATTCAGTTATTCAATTATTCAAGATCACTTCCACAAGTATATGTTTTCTCTTCGCTACCAGATTTAAGTAGTCTTAAGAATCATTACTGCATTTAGATATCTTGAAGGTAATATTTGCGTTATACTTGAGTGAAATTCTCGTCTATGATCATCTAATGTACAAGTTATCAAATAAAGATTGCCATGTGTTTCAGAGCTTTAGGGTTTCACCAGCAATCTCAAATATTTCAGATGTATCAAACCAGCCTGTAATATCTAATCTGTCATCATGACAATTAAAATGGACCAATCATCAAATATGCAAAGTGCCTGGAGAATTCTTTGCAGGCAGAATTGTGGCTCTGCTGAAAGCCAGACCTTTTTTTTTGTTAGAATGATAAAAAATAGTCCATATTTTGTGATCCTTGGAACTAATTATTAGTGAATATAGATCTTCATATGTTGTTAACATTATCTGTTATAACGTTGGTTGTGTTTACCCTGTTAGCATCACTGGAGACTGATAATAAATATTATTTTTGGAAATAAGATTCCAAGAATTCATACAATGGCCTTTAGATCAACTTGGGGTATTGTGCTAATGTTTCTGCCAGTCGAAAGCTTCTGTGCCAGAGTACTACTGATTTTGGCAAGTTACATAGCTGATAATATATCTTCCATAATAAATCAAAGGTCAGGCTACAATATTCATCTTACAGAACGAAGGCTAAATTTTGTCTCATTTCCACTTTGTTCTTCGTAGTTGCCTCATCCCTTATGCCAATGTACCTGTCTTCAGGAAAGCAAAAATGGTTGAAGCAGTAGTTAAGTGCATTCTTTCACAATTTTTCTGTTTCAGATGAAGTAATTCATTGAACTATAAAGATAAAAATAGAAAAGAAGTTAAAATCTAATACCTGAACCAGTATTGTTGTCAAATACATTCTTTCATATTTCTCTTCATACCCTAGCAGGTTGAACGTTAGCAGTTTTTGTAGTTCTAAAAGGATCCAAAACATAAAAAGGAAGTAAAGGAACAATTGAAACAAATGAAAATACAGGACTTATAAAAAATAGTTTACTTACAATCCAATTTTTGTTCTTGTTATTAGCTTGTATAATGATGGTGTACAATCTTCTTTGACAAAGTGTCCAAAGGCTGTTGTTTACTGGAGAGTAATTCAAATAGGGGGCAGGGTTTTTTTTCCTAAGTGTTTCCTAGAATTATTAGGAGAGGAAAACACTTTTAATGCTGTGAATTCTGTTTCATGCACAGCTTGAATACTGTTTGGAAAAAGCTCTTGAGATGACATAAAATGAGCTGAGGTATGGAAGTACTTCTGGAGAAGGAATAACGGCCTTATTTGAGCGAGATGTGTTAAATAATGACTGCTACAGAGAGAGGCATGAAGGGAATAATTTTCAATTTATTCAAATTAAATTTGAAGATGACATTTTCAAATAAAATTTTTCTACATTACATAGCTGTTGGAGCTCTTTGCTGCAGGTTCTAGCACATTGAAAGTTTAGAGCTTTCAAAAAGCTACTATCCCAATTTATAGCTATTAAAACTCCTTCAAGATGGTAGTTTCAAGGTAGTCTGCCTAAAAACAGGACTATGGCTTTGGAGGCAGTGTCTCAGGGAGGCATTTAAAGGGACTGTTCTAGATCATAACCTCTACATAAGCATGAAACTGTACTGTCATTCATCGCATCTATCTTTGAGTATGTGAAAACTCTCAAGTGCGGAGTTATGCTTCCTTTGCCCACAGCGTTGAAAAATTGAATAAAATTTAACTGCAAATGGTTCATGTGTGTATATTTCAAGAGATGTGAAAATACTGGAAGTATTGTCACCAGAATAAAGATTTTCTCTAGTTGATCTTTAAGAAGAAACTAGTGGATTTGTATTGTTGCATTGCAAGATTGAAGAGTCTTCTGTGCGGTCATTCTAGAGTTTGCTCTATGTCATACCAGAATACCCATATCATTCACACAGTGCATATATTAATTTAAATCCTTTGGAGTTAGTTAGATTTAAAGAGGAAGGAAAAATGAGATGTGGTCTGGTAGGGAGCACTACATAGTTTTGCTAATACATGCAGTCACAATGTATACCAGCTGTTCAGATTAGCTTTTGAGAGAATATGGATCACTGGAGACAGATACTTAAAATCAGAAAAGATGTTTGCTAGTAGGGGGCTCCTAAACTGCTTAGGCAAAGAGATAAAAATGTACTTTCTAGTGTTTAAAATAACTTATATTTTTGAAGTACTTTATCAAGGCAGATGCTGCATTCCCTATTACTTGAAGGAGTTTTAGGACACGTAAAAGATGCTAAGTTTGAATTGGGAGAAACTTAACCTTCTCCTAGCAGAAGCTGAGAGATGGTAGAGGAAGTACATAGAGGGCTGTATGTTCTGTTCTTTATGTGTGATCAAATCCTATTTCCTTCATAATCTTTGAGAAGAATGAGCATGTACATACAGTAGCTTCTCGCCATCACAATTCTTTTTTGATAGTTGTTGCAGTAAGACTCAGTACTTCAGCTCTTATTTGCCTTTTGGGATAAGCAAGGAGTAGTTGCCTCATGAGTAAAAAAAATAAATACATTCTGATAAGAGGCAGAGAAAAAAAAAACAACAAAAAACCAACTTCACCTCAGACAAACTTCAAATGCTAAATGTGTGATACCAAACCAGATGTGGGGAATTATTGTGAGGATGCAATGAAGTGTCCCATAAATGTTTTTTCTTATGCAAGCTCTTAGCATTAGCCATGTTTTGGTTCGCTAAATACTTCGCTCTCCAGGTCAGTTTAGAAGCAGACTGGGAGAGAGACACTTCTAACCTCCACAAACGTGTGGATGAGAGTTTTCCTGCCGAAACTCTTGCCTGAAGTTATTTGCAGAACCCTTTGTTTTATATTGAGTTTGTTTTTTATCTTGTGACAGCCAGTTTAGTCTTCTGTAGCTAAATGTTATGTAGAAATAAATACATTAGATTGAAATTCTTTAATATAGACTAAATGAGTTTACTTTTTAGCTTGTTCTATGCAATTATGTGACTTATTGTATACTATATATCTTTCTAAATATTGACATTCTGCAATTCTATCACCAATAAACCATCAGAATGAAATATTGCTTCTGTGGAAATCAATAGCAAAATGCTTATTGACTTCTTTTGAATCAGCATTTCACCCAAATTATTTTAGGTACAGAGAAGAATCCTCTGTGCTCTTGTACAAATATCATGGGGTTGGAAATCTGCTTAGGTCAAAGTCACCGTGACTTTATGTAACTAGAGCTTTGTCCCTTATATAAACTAAAGAGGTATATGACAAAACCATTTTTCTTTCCTTATCTGTTATAAAATAATAAAAAAAAAAACTTTGAGAAGTCACTGGCCACGTTGAAAGAATCACCTAATTAGTCTGTAAGAACTGAAAGAAATCTTGAAAGTCCAGAGAGGTGGGAGGGAGCAAAATTTGTTACTAAGCCAACAACTACTCCTCCAATGCTGGAAACAACCCTTAGTACAAAAGCGGTGGGATGGATGGAGAAACACTCTTTATGTTACATGTTCATGTTCTTAAATTAAAGACAAACCTGCCTGGATAGATGAGTCTTGAAAACTGACACAACCACTGAGGTTTCTTGGAAGTGTTGACTGGACTTTTGTTGCAATTCATTTAGAGAAAACAAGAAAGGCCACACTAGAGCTTGCCTGTGTCAGCCATCAGTGAATTCATGAATTAATTGAATTCAGAGAAATACAGCAGGTTGAGTTTGTGTTCTGTCCATCAGACCCTGATTCAGGCTCAACTAGTGAATAGGTTTCACTCCAGCACACATCTGAAAAGCAAACTTGGAGGTTTTGCTTAGTTTCAGTGGGCTGCAAGTACTCTGAAAGTATTAAGAAAATATATGTGTTGTGAAGGGCTTAAATCTTAATTGAATTTGACGTGCTGTCTTGAAATCCTGTTGTGACAAAAATAGTAACGAAAAATATTTTTAAAATGCTGCATATTTGCGTACAGTGTACACCTTTATGCACTAAATATAAAGCACCGAAAGAATATACTGTAATTTGTAAATTCCTTTTACTTCTGGTTTTGGGAGGTGTGTCAGTTTTCTGCAGATATCTAGGCTGCACAGACCAAAAGCGTCTTTTCACTGACATTCAGCCTGAGGACATCCATAGAAATATTTGTCAGACCTGAGATTCTTCTGTTCTTGCTTTAATTGTGAGAACAGTTTTGTATGTGCTCTATTTCAGATTTCCTTTATGTTTCACTGTGATATTCTTCTACCTGCTTAAATGAGTATAATGTGATGCGGTGGTTCTTTCCACGGTTTCTTGCAGAATTATTTCCATTCTAATCCATGTCTCTCTTTCTGTCTTTCCCCCACCCCAACCCCTGGTAGTGATTTACAGCTTGACTGATAACAGTCCTCAATTTTAAACATCTTCTTGGGTTTACTCACTTTGTGTCCATCTCCTTCGATGTTGATCTTTCCCTTTTCTTAGTATGTTCTCATCTACTTCTTTCAGGCATCACAATGCTTACATATTGAGCATATGGATGCTATTACATAAAAATTGGTGTTGACATCAGTATTGTGCCTTTCCCTGGATAAATTAATAAACTGTTCTAAAAGGTAAACCATCTAAGAGCTTGGCTTTTCAGCAGCTTTGCCCAAATTATTAATGTTTATTTGCAAACCATAATCTACTAAAGGAAGGTTATTTCTTCTCTGATCCTTACCACAAAAAGAAAAGGAAAATAATTTATCATGAGGTATTGTATCTGTTACTTAAGATATCTACTTGGCATTTCAGTCCACTCTGTTAACGACATTCATTATATGTCCTTTGTCTCTGACTTGAAAGCTTTTTTGTCCACAGTGGCCTGTTTATTGGGGTTTTATTTATTTACTAAATGTGTCATAAAAGTGCAACTTCATTATTTTACTGATTTAGGCACAATTGTGCTTCTAACAACTCTGACGTCTGACATTTATAGAATCGATATTGATATTTGATGCTTGTTGTATATGAGTAAGTAAATATGACTATTCTTTCTGAGCTGAAACATACTGCAATTTCACAGTTCAGTACTTGTAATATTCTTTTAATGCTCTTGCCTACCATAGTACAAGTGTGAAAGTGTCACATAAACAAACACTTAATACATCTTAAAGTAATTTTTCATCTGGCCTCAAATAATTCCCAGGTTTCCTTGTCCCAAATACACGGACGTTCAGCATTGTATTGAAAAACTATTTTAAATATTTCTGTATAAGCTTGAATGTCTATAAGACTTGTGGTGGTTTTCGCAGTCCTGGAACTTTTCAGTTCTTGACTGTTTAGAAGGGGTTTTTTGGGAGACAGCTGACAGAAGGAACTTGAAATGCAACTTGTCTTGCTGACAGCAGTATTTGATTTGTATTCATTGCAGGCTGGAATACTTGCTAAGGATAGCACAGCAAATAGGTCTGAGGTTTTGTGACATAACATAAAATTTTTAGCTACTGGGTTGTATGGTATATTAATTCTATGCTTGCCATCCTAAACAGAACTTTATAAAATACATCATCACAGATTTGATAGCTGCTGAAGTACAAGATGTTTAATAGCATAGCACATCCATTGAAATAAATGTTCTGACTCTTACATTCTAATAATTAGGAAGCATCTGCCAGTGTGTTAAACAATGAATTTAAATAAGTGACTCCCACAGCAGCCTTCATAAATCATGGATTCAGAGCATTTGTTATTGTGAAATAAATTCCTATTTGTCAAGTTGCGTCTACTTTCAAATTTTATATTCTGAACATGGAGTTATTTCTTTGTTCTTAATTTGTCCTGCTAAAGGCTTCATCTTGCTCAGTTTCTATGTCATGTCAGCAGTACTTCTTCCAATGTGCTAACTAGACCTAATATACCATGCAAAAAATTGCTCTGGGCAACACAGAACATTTTTTTTTAATAACTCAGCTGTACAATTCTGAAAAATATAAGCTTATTCTAGAATATCAATATGAAGCTTAAAAACAGTACAGCAGAACTTGGCTTTGAATTGGTTTTGACCCTTTTTTCTATGCATTCAGTTCAACTTTGAGGTTTTTGTTCAGTCATGTTTGGCTTATCCTTTTCCTTAGTACCTTTCCTCAAAGGACTGCTTCTTTGTAATCTTAAGTGTTAATTAGCAGAAACAAAGACCAAATGAGAGAGATTGTACTGGGAAAAAGATAACAAGCATAAACCTCTTTTCTGTGGAGAAAATTCTGCTGTAGATTTGAGTTTCCCATCATAATAGAAGTTACTGAGTTAGCCTGTAGAGAAATGAGGAGAGAGATTAAATTAAAACAAAAAGGATTTTGGGAAAGAAGAAGTAAAGGATGAGTGTAAATAAGTTTCCATCAAGTAATGCGTGCCAGCCTGAATTCTATTTTCTTAAAAATTTGATGAGATGTTCTCTTTATCCCAAAAGTAATGCTAATATATAATGCTATGGAGCAATAATGTATAATGAACTTAAAATGTCAGTGCTTAAACCTTTAGTTCATTGAAATGATATCTTAATTATAACAACATCAGATTACAAATTACACCTAAATCTGAACAAAATAATAAAATTCTTACTGTAGTAGAAATATACTTGCCCCTTTTTACTGACTTAAATGTTGATACTTATGTACTTGCATAGTTTGGTACATAAAATTGTTTTTAATAAAGAATACTTATTTTTAAGGTTTTATTGTGGTTCATTGTCACATAATGACAAAATCTCAGAGGGGTTAAGATCCCAGGACATTCATGTATATATTTGCCTCTATTTGCCCTATGACACGTAGTAAAAAATCAGTTATAAAACTGTGTTGAAAACTTCAGAGTATTTGAAATAGTTACATTTAATAGAATCACAAAATGGTTTGAGTTGGAAAGGACCTTAAGGTTCAAATGGATCATCCAGTTCCAGCCCCTCTTCAACGGGCAGAGACACCTCCCACTAGACCAGGTTGCTCAAAATTCTGTCCAGCCTGGCCTTGAACACCCCAGGGATGAAGCATCCACAGATTCTCTGGGCAAGCTGTCTCACTGCCCTCATAGTGAAGAGTTTTTCCCCTAACATCTAATCTAAATTTCCCTTCTTAGGTTTAAAACTGTTACCTTTTGTCCTATCACTCCATTCCCTCACAAAGAATCCTTTACCATCTTTCCTGTAGCCCCTTTAGGAATATTGGAAGGCTGCTATAAGGTGTGTGTCCCCCCCCGGGCTTTCTCTTCTCCAGGCTGAACAACCTCATCTCTGGCAGCCTGTCCTCACAGCAGAGGTGCTCCAGCCCTTGGATCATCTTCATGGCTTCCTCTGGATCTGCTCCAACAGGTCTGTGTCCTTCTTACGTTGGGAACTCCAGAGCTGGACACAGTGCTGCAGGTGGGGGCTACCAGCGAGGAGTAGAGGGGTAGAGTCACCTCCCTTGACTTGCTGGCCAAGCTTCTTTTGATGCAGCCTGAAAAAAACCTATCCTGAAATGCAAGTAGCTGAAGGGAAAAGCATTATGACAAATATGACTGTTGACCCTTAGTGGCAGCTGTAGTTCCATTCCCTTGTGTTCATGTATTGTCAATTAGCTGTCAATCTTCCTTTCAAGAATAATCCAGTGTTTACTAAAAAGTGTAATTTGAAAGGGGGTCAAAGATCCATAGTTGTACTCAAGAAATAAACGCTCTCATTCAGGAATTGGTTAATTTATAGTGTGTTCACCCAGAAACTTCTTTCTAAAGTAAGTGTTAAGGTTTATAAATTGATGTACAGGCTGTGTTTCAGATGGTACGAAAAATTGCTTTGGCAAGAAAGACTAGCATGGTTTTCCTCTCTGGCATGTATCTAACTGTGCAATCATACAGACTCATTTTTCATGCTCAATTTTGCATGTCTGGTCATGCCTGCCTAGTATGTCTCACCTTCCTAGTTAATTAGCATTTAAAAAGCAGGATTCTGACAATACACATACTTCCTTTACTCAACAAATTTCTCTGCTGTGGCAAATCCAAAAAATGGCCTCACTTACTGTGGAACTTGCAATCAGTGAAACCTGTGGGTGAAATAACTTAATACATACCTCTGAACTCTGTGTAGCAGGATTAGGGACAGTATCTAATCTGTTTAGGGCCAGTAACTACATCAAACGCAGGATTATTCTCACATTCCCCTATTGTTGTTAACTGGATTGTGACTTTGGGGTAAATTGGGATTTACACCTCCCCTTGCTTCTGCTACAAAGTAAACTTTTTTGGTTTTGTTTTTTGGTTTTGTTTTTGTTTTCACAGCTGTTTCAATTGAGCAAATTCGATTTTGGAGTTAGTGTCATAATAAAGCCTCTCTTTCTTCACTTCTGCTTCCAGTATTTCAACATTCAGGTCAAACTCCCTGTTTGTGCCTTGCAGGTTGGAAATCAAATGAAAGAATACTTTGAAATTTCCAAAGAGAAAATTTCACAGGTCCTGACTAAGGAATTAAAAACATCTTTGAGTTCATAACTATTACCCAAAGGTATAGGTGGGTATGGTGAAGGCTGTATCCAAAATGGCTGTAATTGCTTTGTCAAAAGAAACTATTATTAGGAAAAGGGAAACAAAGGTATAGATTTTTTTCTGGATATCTAGAATCATATAAAACTTCACTAGTCTTAGATTCTAAACCATAGCAGCAACAAAATGAGCTCAGCTGAATTGCTTTTCCATCCTTTCTGTCTCTATAATTTATAAGGAAAATTTACAGGCAACAGTACAGCAGCTGTCTTTCCTGTGTCACGCCGTGGCCTCTCTTTGTCAGCACACCCCCTCTACTCTGCACTGCTGAGACCACAACTGGAATACTGTGTCCAGTTCGGGGCTCTTCAGTTCAGGAGAGACAGGGAACTACTGGAGAGAGTCCAGCATAGGGCAACAAAGATGATTAAGGGATTGGAACATCTCCCTTATGAGGAAAGGCTGAGAGAGCTGAGACTCTTTGGCCTGGGGAAGAGAAGGCTGAGGAGAGACCTTATTAATGCTCACAAGTATCTGAAGGGTGGGTTGAAGGAGGATGGAGCCAGACTCCTTTCAGTGGTTCCCAGTGACAGGATGAGGGGCAACGGGCACAAGCTGGAACACAGGAAGTTCCATTCAAATATAAGGAAAAACTTCTTTAGGGTGAGGGTGCCAGAGCCCTGGAACAGGCTGCCCAGGAAGAGTGTGGAGTCCCCTTCTCTGGAGACCTTCAAGACCCAGCTGGATGCAGCCCTGAGTGATGTGCTCTGGGCAATCCTGCTTTAGAAGGGGAGTTGGACTAGATGATCTCTAGAGGTCCCTTCCTCCTCTGAAAATTCTGTGATCATCACAGTTCCACACACTGTCGGACAAAAGGTTTTAGGAATTGGGGTGGGAAAGAAGTGTTCCCACCCTAGAATTTGCTCATGGGAAAAGTCAAATTATTTAAACATGGTCTTATTGCCTAATCCCTATATGGAAAGTAACTACAGGTATATGGCAGCATGTGGGTGCATATTTTACCTTTGACTATTAATTTCTGTAAAGGAACAAAGCAAAACACACACACAAAAAAGAAGCAGCTAAATATGATCAATGAGATAAATTCCATATATTGTGCTTAGCATCAAGATGAGGGCAAAAAGAAGAGATATGTTGGTGTTCAGAATGCAGTTTATTAACAATGTGTTTGAGTTTTTAGGGGAAATGCTGTTCATAAAAAATATTTCAAAATCTTTTTTGTTTCCTAATTAGAAGAAGTTTTATACTTTGGCTTCCATGTGTTAAGCAAGCTGTCTGCGCTCCAAAACAATTATTAGCAGTTGAACTTCATTTGTGGCATGTTTTTCATTAGAATCACTGCTTTGGTTGTCCACCTGTAATGAAATGTGTAGGAATGTCAGTTTTCTCAGATATTGGGGGGTTTTGCCCTCTTTCCTAAGTTGATTAAAAAGTAGTCACCTTGTTAAGCAAAGCACCGCAGTTGAGACAATTCCCTTTTTCTTAGGCAGCAAGGCCAAGCTGTGTCGTGTAAACTTCTCCCCCCCAAAAAAAAACCCCACCAGAATGTTGTTTCAGAGATCCTGGAAATCTTACTTTCATCTCTGTTTAAAGTCTCTCACATGGGTACTGGGTGTCGCAATGCTCACTCAGGAGGAAGACATTTGTTGCATGACTATCTGCTCCCCAACTTGGGAATGAAGTGCTGTAAAGGTACCAATATTTTATTCCTAATGAGGGGTTAAATTCTGGGTTTTTTGTTTTTTTTTTTTTTTCTTCTGAAACACACAAAGTAATGATTCATGGAAGGATTTCTGTATCTTGTGTCTTGTTTAGTCAGTATGTGTGACGAGAACCTCAAAATAAATTCTTACTCAGGTGGTAACCTGAAGGGAGGCTGTAGAGAGGNGTTGTGTCAAAGCCTCTGTGCAGCTGAGGGGAGTGTTCACAGTTTCTGGATTGGTGAGATCACAACTAATTTTGAACTAATTCCTTTGACAGCACTTCTAGACACCCTAAATAATGCTATGTCTATACCTACAGTCTATAGTACAGCTATAAAAGCTGCCTTAGGGCAACCAAAGCAGCAGCATAAACTAGAATTTTTTGTATGCTGTTTTAAATTATACCGACTATCCTTTTCAGCCAGTCTGGAAAAGTAGGCAGCGTTTCTCCACTTTTGCTCTAGGGCTGGGAACCCAGACCCTGTTCTGTGCTGGGTGCCAGATGGAGCGCATGGAAGGTGGCCAGCAAAGCTTCTGTCAGCCAGCCGGGGCCAGTGGAAACTGCCTGCTCTCTCCGGGCTCTCTTTTGTTTTGGGGCAATGGCGAACACAGCAGTGAGCTCAGGCATGGAAAATGTAACTCGTATTCAGTGAATTAATGTATTTGAAGGCATCAAGAAGCCTGTATGAAATTGTTGTGTGTATCTGTGTTGTGTATTAAAAAAAAAAAAAAAAGAAATTCAACATTTAATATTTCTTAAATCAGATAAAATTTATTCATAGCTATCAAAATCTATCAAAAGGGGCTGATACAGTTTATGGTCATGTTTAGTAGCTGGGAGTCTGAACGTTCTTACTAACTCTTACACCGAGGATGCTGATACTGGTGTAAATACATAGAGTTTTATTTATGGGGTCCAATGATTTTCTACATTATCCTACTATGTTTTTACAGTGAAGCACACGAGTCTAAGCTGATCGAAATCACTAAAAGCATATAGTCACTGCCTCTAGTAATTCCATCTATTCCTCATCATTTTGTGTGTGCATCTTAGCTGTTTTCTTAGTCCCAGTCTTGTTGGCCTGTAACTGGAATGAACTGGATTTCATGGAGAGACGTTGCTTAGAGAGATTGCTTGCTAGGAATGTAATAAATGAAATTTTCATCTGTGACGTTCTGTTGGTTTATATTTGAGTTGGAGATGCTCAAAGAGCTAATAACTGTCTAAAAGAAAATATTTATTTCAGGCAGGTTAGTGCTAGAGTAAAATATTCCTGTTTCATTGTTAAATAAAATTTAAATTCCTGAAAAAAAAACATCTGGCTCAAATAGCTGGCTGCACATTTCTTACAGTAACCATCGACAGCCTGCATTTTGCCAGAAACACAAATTCATTAATTAGGGATTTCTGTTAGCAGTAAGTGAGTTTAGATTTATTTTATGTTTAATAGTACATTAAATTTTGAAGCAGTTAAGCATCATTTGCAGTTATGCCCTTTTGTAACTGGGTATCCACAATAAAAGAAATTGCCCTATTAAACACTTGAACATTATCCTAACTGTTGGGTGTTAATATGTGATTAGAATAGTCAGAGGTTTCTGAGTTGTTTAGTAAATGAATTGGAGTCAAGACTTTTTGTATTTCTTTAGTTTCTGAAATACCTCTTCGTATCTTTATTTACTCAGTTTCAGTGTTGTTCGTTCTATAATTATAAAGTTCATTAGAATAAACTCAGACCTGCCTTACATCCCTCTGTCCAAAAAGAGGTTTAAAATTATTTGGGCAAAGCATACCCATACACTAACGGATGTTCTGAGTTGATAGCTGTTCTCACACATGTGAACACCTTAGCCCCAAAACAGCTCCATCTCATGGTCTTTCACATCAGCAGTCACGATAAGGAAGGGCTTTGGAGGCCTGGCTGCTACAGGAAAAATAGGTCACTGTACATGGGCTATCCCCAGCAGGTAATGGGAACTTCTGTGATGGAAAGAAAACAAGGAATTACGTTAGGTTTCTATTTTGAGGTTTTCCCAGACCTGCCTAGGCTGATAACTTCATGTGAAGTCCCCCATTGGGTTCTTAAGCAAGTTAAAACTCTGATCTTCCTGTATAAACTGAACAGTTACTACAATGTAGTAATAAAATAAGCACATTTGGAGAGGATGCTTCGAGTGGAGCTATGTGAGTGAAACTATGCTGTTTTTAGAAAACATAATATTTAAACAGGTAACTGCAATACAAGAGTCTGAAAGCTAAGTTTTTTGAGCTGTCAAGATTTTATTCTTAATCTTCCTGGGCCGGGTGCTGCTTTTGAAAGTATTACATGATTAACATGGAAGAAAACCTGTCTGGAGAAATACGGTTATGATCATGAAAACGCACAATTAAAAAAATAATTAATTAAATTAATATACCATGACATTTGGTCTTGAAGTGTTTGCTTTACTGAATAAACTGATTGTTCTCCATAGCAGGTGAAATCTTTTTCTGCATTCACTCTTATAGTAATAAGGTATCTAAATGGTATTGTGAGACTATGTTTTAGAACTTTTGCTTTTTAAACATTTAAATACTGCTGAAAGTCATGCTATGCCTNATGGACTTTGAAAGAGGCCATTCTGTTGGCTTAATCGTAATTAAGTAATCCATGCCTTCTATAACGTTGCTCTTTCTGATGAATTTCACCCTGAATGTTAATGTAGTAAATGAAGACAAATGAATAGCTTTTATCCTATTGGTGTGGAATTCGTAACTCTCTCTTTGGGGGCAGTTAACTCGTGTGTTGCTTTATCTCTTCCTGCCTATATTAGCTTGAATTCAGCCTGTTGTCTCCTCCAGGGGCTTGCCTTCATCCAGAGGTTTCTTCAATTTGCAGTCCAAAGTCAGCCTATCATTAAGGATACTTATTATCAAAATTACTTGCTTTTGAGTGGTTTCCAATACACTTCATTAGATTTGTGTCATGTCTTCTAAACTCAGGACAAGTTATTTCTGAGTTATCCAAAACGGTAATACTTCATGAAGTAGCTTTGTATGGTATGTTATTACTAAACCCAGCTCAGTTTAATGTGCTCCTGCCACCCCAGAATTTGTCGTGCAGATACTCATAAAAAATAAATATCATGGTATTTAAATTAGGAAAGGGAACTGCAGCACCTGAAGCTATGTTTCAGTATTAATCTAGGGGACTCCACAAGTTAATTTTATTGCCTTAAGAATTAACATACAACTCACAGAGGCATTATTTCCACTTACTTTCTTACTCTTTTATTTACATTGCATTAACAGAAAGAAAGGGAAGACCACCAATTACACTTAAGTATTTTACTGAACCATGACACTCTTGAAGGGAAATCACAAACATATGCTGTATTTAGGGAAATTTAAAAATATATTACATTGCTGTTATCCTTGACTATCCTAGTGAGGGATTATATATATGTGCCATCTGCAGTTCAATAACACTAAATATTTAATGAGTTTACGAATAGGAGATAAATATTTAACACAGCTTTGTAGAAATGTGCATGCCTTGAACAATTGTTTGTCACTGCCAAAGAAAGTAGCCTGATCTGGGGCCGTGGTTATTTCAGTTAGCAATTCAAATTGCTTCTGTGGGATCAGACCTGAGATAAGAGGATGCTAAAGTTGGAAAAGGACCCAGCTCAAAGTCTGAGTAGCTCGTGCTTTGCTTCCCCTATCAGTCCTACCAGGGCGGCGTTTGCTGTTGGATCTGTTGTGTGGCTACGGTAATTATGTGGTTGCACAGCTCTTCTGCTGAAACCGTGGTTGCACCTCTTCCGATGAACTTTAGCTTTGCATCTTACACGGTCCTCCCCCTTGATGCTTTTAAAATGAAAGAGAAGTACTGAGTTTATTCATGAATTTATTTAAAGCGTTTGCCTAGAGCATTTGCAGCCAGATAGACTTCACAGAGCTTCGAAATATTAAATGGATTCAGTGTCAAAAAGCAGAAAGGATAGCAAAAACAGAAATCTTTTTTCTTAGTGTCTTAATAGTTTGCAGCTTTAAATAACATTTTTGTGATAATATGCGCCTTGCGTGTAGGTCATTCAACAATCTTATAGAAGGAAAGGAGTATGAAAAGGAAGAAACCTATGACCAGATCTTTTCTTTTGGTTATATGGATATAATTTCCAGAACTTTACCTAATTAAAAGCTGCTGTGAAATCACAAAAAAGTATGGGGAAAAGTGGTTGTGAACTGTTGAAAAGCTAATTTGTCAACATTCCTTAAAAAAATAATGTCTTTAAATGTATTCTGGTTTAGGTAAGTATGAGCCACAGATGGCCATGAATTTCAAAAGTTGATGAGTCAATGGCCATAGCAGTTTACAAACCTGGTGTGGGGGCTGCGTTTGTATAATTATGTATCCATGCAAATGTAATCTTTGCTTTAGTGGCCTCACACTGTTGTCATATGCCTGTAGGGAAAGACACAAGGACAAATGCTACACGGTTCTCACTATTCACTCTTCAAGAAAAGTTGTTTGCTGTCTTTTTTACAATAATCACTGGTCTTCTGTCTTCTGAAAAATACAGCTCCATTTTTTCTCTGTTATTTAGAATGTAGGTGTGAAAGTTCATTGTGGAAAAAACTCATCCTGTAATTCCTTTGTGAAGTGGTTAAGATAGATTCCTCATTATAAATGCTGTCATAAATTCAGGTGTTTCACATTATATTGTCAAATGTGAATTCTATTGGTTATCCTTTACCATTGGAACAGTCCTCCTTTACTTCCTCAGTACCATCACTCTGACTGACCCGCAGTCATAGTGGAGATACTCTGCTGCTGTTCTGAGCATGTGAAGAACAATGTCTTGGGAAAGCAATTTGAGGAGCCTATTGATCACACACAGTTAGATTTATTGCTAGTTGACTTCAAAGAGTAGTCTACCTAAGGATATTTGTAATTGAGCAAAGTTAACTTAAAATTATTATTTTTATTTTAAAGCCATACCAGACAGTAAACACCTGCCTTATTCAACGTCTTAGCTAACCGGCTTTCAACTAGCGCTCACTCTCTCTAAGTTAACCTGAGATTTCTTGCCCTCTCATCTAAGGGTGAAGCTTCTTGGTTTTTGTCTTTAAGGTGGCTACTCGTTTTGCTTTCATCCATTCCTGTCCCCTCCTGTTCCCATACCTACCAAGTGCAGTAGGTATGGTATGCACGTAATGTTTCCAGAATTAAATCAAAGAACACCCACTTCCTTGCAAGCAAGACTATGCCTTTAGCAACTCACATTTAAAGAAATACAGTTACAACATTAATCCCCATGAGATAGTTAGTCATAAATTCGTATTCATCAGCCAGTTTTCAAATTCCGGTGTCTGATTCAGGTCTTCTAGGCAGGTTTTGTTTGTTTCGGGTTTTGTTTGGTTTGAGATTAGTTGGTACAAGTTTCAGCATTTGCAAATAAACTGTATCTAGTCCATGGATTTTACTTTATACTGAGTATCAGGTTGTAGCTAGGACTCTATCTGTCACCTAATTAAAGGTGATAACAAGAATATTTTTGTCTTTGTGATTTTGTCTTAAGAACTCAGTGTTTTGAGAGGCCGGTCTGGTGATGCAGCTCCTACCTTGAAAGCATCTCAAACAGCTCCTGCAAAAGCCTCAAAGGAAAAAATCCTGAATCAGATATAAGTATTTTACATCATGCAATAAAACTAATTACTCTGGGCATTTAACAAACAGGCAGGCAAAGATTTCTGATTGAGACTGTCTTTCTAATAGCCGTATCCTTGTTACATCGTGATACCAACCCTGCTAGCAGATTAGATCAAATCACTATAACACTGCTGTAACATAAAAAAACTTGCCTTCTCAGGTAGACAAAACTTGTATTTTTTTAATCAGAATATGATTAAAAAAAAAACATTAACAATGTCATTCGGTTTGTAGCTTTTAGTCTTTTCTTTGTAGTGTTTTAATTTTGCATTTTTAGTCTACATGCCCAGCGTTGCAAACTGAGTTTACCTGTGGTGAATTTTATCCTCAGATTGAGAGAGAATTTTTCAGTCACTTTTCCAAGTACGAATAACTGGTGAAAAATCATGCTCGAAATTTTTCAGAGTTGAAAGCATATTTTCTGACATCTTTAGATAGATCATTAATGTACAGGTTTGACAGCTAGTTAGTTATGAAATTGACCTCTTTCATTAACAAAATTCTTTATAGTTATTAGGTATTCCCACGTGAAAACAGGAGTCACACCAATTTGAGTGATATTTTTACTTGAAGTTACTATGCTGGGTGATGAAAATTAGCACCTAAAATGTGATTCCTCCCTGCTGTGGGACAGACTTATGTTGTCAGAAGCAATAACGTTTGGGGTTTTTTTGGAGGTGAAACTCTTCCTCCCCATTGTGGGAGCTGAATATCTGGAAACTAT
>VXBJ01003864.1:1805551-1857031 GCA_013400055.1 Nycticryphes semicollaris
AATATATATATATACACATACATATATATATATATATATATATGTAGCCTTAGTGAGATTTATAAGGAGCCCTGAAAAAAATCAAGAAGTACTGATTGTCTTGTCATATTACGCTGCAATGAGATGTTCTTATGAAATCAGTGATTTTTATCTTCTTAAAGAAAAAAGGATAACATCTCTGAGAGATGGAATTTTGAGATATATTAAGTTCTTGCCTGGATTACCTTTGAATTGGGCATTTGTATGAGCATCATATAGTTGAACTTTGAAAGCAGTAGATAGCCATCCACTGAGTGAAATCTTTTATTGGATCTTATGAACTGCATGTTTTTACAGTGCATCAACCAGAATTTAATGAGTGTGGATGAAGGCATTCTTTTGTATGCTGAAGCGTCAGCATATTTCAGACCTGAATTGTTCTGAATCTTGAGAAGGATGGTATCCAGGAAGAACTATTCAGAGTAAAATGAATCAAAGCAAAATGTATGAGCTAAAAAATAAACAAACTAACAAAACCCTAAATCTGTAAGGAAAGCAAAAATTTCTGTTTTCTTTACCTTAATAGGAGTGAGCATTTTTCTTTGCATTTAAGTGGGGTGAAAATTGTATCTATGCCTAAGAAGAATACCTATAAATAATACCTTGAGACCATGGATATATTTATTTTCACATAGAGTAGTAAGACAAGCTATACTCAATGTTTGTAATTAATGTAGTAGAGGAAGAGAGAGAATCTCCCTGGTTTTGTGCATATTTACAGTCCTTCAACTTTTTGCTTCCCTTTTTTCAGCTATCAGAGCTAACATCTTCTGAGTAATATGCTATATGTTCTTAATAATGTACAAAATGAGCCCATTAACCATCATTATTGGGGGGGGGAAGGGGGGGAGGGGAGAAGAGGCTTGCATTTAGTACTAACATCTGTGACTGCATTTACTACAATTCCATATAAACAAGACATTTTATGGATTAAGATTTTTTACGGGCACAATTGTGCCTTCTTGGAGAAAGATGGAATAGACTTCCTATGAAGAAACTTCAATCGATCTGAGTAAGACTAAAGTAGAATGGCTTCTTTTTTTTTTAAGCAAGGTTCAGTTTTAACTTTTGTGAAAACCATGCTAAAGCACGTCCCTGATTTCATCACCTCCATTCTCAAAGATTGTATCTCCTGAGCAAATAAATGAATGTTATTTATTCCACACTAGCAACAGCATGAAGAAGAGTCCAGCATAATGCACTTACATATGAAACATTACATTCACTTTATATATGTTCTTTGCCTAAATATGCTATTTTTAATACTCCTCTTTATCCAACATGCACACATAAACTGTGCTCTTGTAGCTGTTACTGTCTGTATTTTTGCTGAAAAGCAGATTTATTTTGATTCTCACATATATAATTATGCCATTTTCAATGGATTCCTTTGTTTTAAAGAGGATTGTTTTTCACTTTTATTTTACAGAGTTACATACATGGAAGCAGTCAGGCTCAGTTTGTTGCAGAATCACATATTATTCTTCTGCTGAGTATCCTTCAAACTGGTGATGAATAGGAAAAAAGCAAGCTGAGACACAGCATGCAGTTAAATAAAATTGCTCTGACAGTGAGTATCGTTGAACTTTTGAGCAGGTATTGTATTTTGGCTTACTGTACATTTAAATAAATATTCAGTGTTGTTGCTATTTACTGCCTAGTAAAGCTGGCATTGCTTTTCACAAATATGTACTTTATTATCTCTTTTGTTACTCTTAGCCCTGGTTACTAACCTTAATGTTTTTTCCTTTTAGTGTTACCTTTTTAAGTAGCAGAAACTAATTTTCTTCTCTTTTTCACTCTTTGTTATGAAAGTTAAAAATCTGATGTTAAAAATTGTTTCATTGCTTTCTGACTGACGAGGAAAGCCTACTGAAATTTACTGTGCATGAAGATGATTTGTCTTTGGTTTTGGTTTTTTCCCCCGTCTAATCTGAACAGTTTACTACCTCCTCTTGAAACAAATAACCTCTCCCATTTGTTGCGACATCATCTCAGCGCACAAAGGTCCTGAGACCTATTTGTACTCTTTCAATCTTACCGAGTCAGAGCACGGTAAGTTAATTTTTGGTGTCTATGTCTTAGTAATCTGCAAGAAAAACTCATGTGCTATCAGGTTTCTTTCAACAGTGCTTCTAATCAGCTTGGCTTTTGGATGAAACTTTTAGTCACCATTAACCACTATTAAAATATTGTCATTCCGTCAGTGATACCTTCCTCTAAGGAGAACAAGAGGAAGAAACTCACATTTCCCAGTTTGAAGTAATGGCCAGATCTCAGAGTCTGATGATCTTAGCTACTGCCTTGTTCTCTCCCTGAAGTTCCACTGGTTTAGATCCTGCCCTTCTCTTGCTTCCCCATCCATCTTCATCTTTGGCATTTACTATCCAAAGAAAACAAATCATTCTTCTTCCTTCATTACATTTGTTTACCTGGAAACAACTTTGCTACCTGTGAAACTTTATTTGCTCTGTAGATAGCCATTGCAAATTTAATTTCAAAGGTATGGCCATATTTTGCAGATTAAATGTAATCTTCTGTATTGAACTGGAATATGGTGTCCAGTTCTGGGCCCCTCAGTACAGGAAAGATGCTCACTTTGAAGTCCAGCAAAAGGCCACAATGATGATGAAGGGACTGAAGCATCTCTCATGTGAGGAAAAGCTGAGAGAGCTGGGACCATTTAAGCTGGAAAAGAGAAGGCTCAAGGGGATCTTATCGATGTGTGCAGGTATCCAATGGGAGGAAGAGAAGAAGGAGGAGACAGACTTTCTTAGTAGTGCCCTCTGACAGGACAGGAGGCAATGGGCTCAGATTAAAAACCAGCAAATTCAGTCTGAAGACAAGAAGACACTTCTTACTGTGAGGGTGGCCAAACTTTGGAACAGGTTACCCAGAGGGGCTGTAGAGTCTCCATCTGTGAAGATATTCAAAACCCAACTGGACGCTGTCTGGGCAACCTGCTCCAGCAGCTTGCTTGAGCAAAAGGGCTGGATTATATGTTCTCAAGAAGTGCTTTCCAATTGCCACTATTCTGTGATTCTGTCAAGTCTCCAGGTTTTATATCGTACCTTAGTTAATGTGTCAAAATCACATTGTATTCGTTAAAGTTTTGGAAGCAGATTTATTTGTTCATGATTTCTAAATTTGTGCTCCTTTTCATGGGAAGACAGTATTAAAGATAAATAGCTTTACCTGAAATCTGCCAGGTCAAAACTTTGATTATTGTGATTATTATAGTGATTATTGCTTAGTGGAATTTGCTACATTTTTTTTTTTAAAAAGTACGTAAGGACAGCTATTATATTTCAGATTACAAGTTTCTGGTATAACAGATAGTATGCATCTTATTAGTATCATCTTTATGCTTTCTTTTTTATAGCCACAATTTATTTTTCAATGTTTTTTGCTTTTCCCAAACTGCCACAATTTTAACAAATCTGCTATCTAGAACAAATTCTCTTGGCTGCTCAAGAATAGGAAAAGTTAATCGAAAGCCCAGCTAAGCTTAAAAATAAACAAAACTTTTTTCATGACATATTTTGTTTGTCTGACTCAGACATGAAAGTGATGTCTTTTTGTTGGCAGAGACGTCTTTAAACTGGGAAGTTGGCTAACTCCATTAAAGCAGCTGGCTGAAAGAATCCTTTCAGTGAGGTTGTTCATTGCCACTTGCAAAAAGAATTCTCTAAGGTTTCATTTCATGGCTCAATACTATTGAGCCGAGCTTTTGCTCACACACAAATTTCAAAAGTGACATGAAATCTTGACAGATTTTAACAGTTATGCATGAAAGAATTAATGTTTCTTTACCCTTTCAATGTTGGTAGTAATTACTAGCTGCTCGTTTTCTTCTTCATTATTTGTTTTTTCAGGAAATGTTGATAGAAAATGTGGGAACTAGAAAAAAGTATGGAGACTAATAAACAGTAGTGCATTCACTTTATCCTTTACAGTTTGGAAGATGCATTGAGTTTTCAAACAAGACATTACTATGCTGGCAATGTACATTCGTCATTTGGCTGCATCTTTTCCCTTTGTAGTAGTAAGAACAAGGACAAGGTTGTCGCTTCTTGCTAGATGTTGAAATGCAATGCTGTGTTTCTCTATAAAGTGAATTTTTAGTACCTCTGATGAGAAAATATGAATTTCCATTGCATTTCTATACTTGCTTTTACATAGTGATTCTGGATGATTCCCATATAAAGACCTGCTGGTTTTTCCAGAGCTGTAGGTACACAATTAGGACATGGGTAAGAAGGACTTGTGAAGGTGTCAGATATTCTGTTTCAATTATATCATAAAGCAAAATTAAATTCAGTCAAATCTGTGCAATGTTACTGATTGCTTATTATAGTAAATGTTACTATTACATACATAGTATGCCCAAAATTTTAATAATATTTTAAATAGGTAGTTGTAGTCATAACAGGTGGTTACGACATCTTAGTAACACAGTGGAAGTCACTGTAATAATACAGCACGTACAATTATTTTTATACTTAATTTTATTTCTATATGATTTCTAACAGACAAAATACCGGTATTGCATTTAACAGCAGATCAGGCTAGCTGGAATGCAATAGATTTAATGCTTTCTGAAGATATTAGAGACTCACAATAAGCAAGCTCCTCAGAAGAAGGATGAATTATTTCATTCCCAAAATCCCAAACTGGCTTCTGATTCATTCTGAGGCTCCTTAGAGTTGGTTGATAAGGGCCATCTTACTGAATCCATAATTTTGTATACCATGAGTAAAATTTCCTTTTAGAAATTGAAGAAAAAACCTGGTATATTATGACATAGACCTTGTTGAATTCCAGGCTGCAGAATAGTAAATAAAAATTTGAGTTTGCTTTTAAAAGCTGAGAAATAATCCTTCATGTAAGAAGTAACCCATATAACTCTGATATTCTTTTTGCCTTATGAAATGAGGATTTCTGGATCTTTCATTTGCCCAAGCTAGTTACAGACTGCAGCGTTTGAGGTGAAATGGTTGTGTGGTCCAGAGCATGCGGAGACACTGGGCTGACTGAGTACAGAGCCAACCCCAGTCAAACTCCAGCACAGCATGGCATCACTGCCTTTATTCTTCTTCCAGGAGCATTTTAGTCTTCAACAATTCAGCTACACCCTGCCAAGAATGAGATCCTGGTCTATCTAAACTGGAACACATCCAAATCCACGGAGCTGACTTGACATCCCAGTACAATATTCCCATTGGTAGGAAAGCAAGACAAAGTACCTGGTTGCCGACATTCAAGCTGATCCAGAGGTGATACACACTGATGGCTGCTCAATCAGTGTTAGGGTTAGGTCACTGTCCCTCAGACAGGCTGTTTTTTCTGGTGTGGAGCAAATAGATAGAGCTGACCTCCAAAGCTGTGTCTGAGCTAGTAAAAGTCCTTGTGGGTAAGCACCTAGCAGAGAGCATGAAAGAACACAAGTGGATATGATGGTGCTTGTTCTATTATACACTTCTGTGACTTTTAGGCTATCACTGCTCAGAAACTTTGAGGGGTTTATGTTATGCTGACAATATGACTGCCATTCTGTGGTGGTGGTAGTTGGTTACTCTTTCTCTTGTCTTGGAGAGTTAACTTGAAGAAATAATCATGGATATCATACAAGTGTTTGAAAACTCCGTGGATGGGGATTGCATAGTTTGTCTGGGTAGTTACAGTAGTGAAGCTCTTCCTAACATCCAGTCTGAACCCATGACTCCTGCTGTTGTGTATAACAATATTGTCTGTCATAAGGTTTTGGCTTCCCTTTGGATTTTTTTTGGCCTATTTTGTAGAATTGGTGGAGTCTTCAGTGATGTTTTAATTCAAAAATGAACCAAACATGCTATGGGGCAGACTAATGAGATCCATTATGGGGTTTTTTGTTGCTTAGGAGGAAAACAAAAGGCAAGGTTTGCTTTTATTCATGCTACTTTACAGCTCATTCCTTGCCATAGATTGGCAGGTACAACTGGGATTTTTTTGGCAGGGGTGGAATATTTTAATATTTATTTCCAGAGAAAAAGTAATACTGAATAATAGTTCAGTATAAATCTAATTTGAGATTGCATTTAACCATCCATAAAAACACACTGGTCTTTTCAATATCTGCTTTTAATTTTCTTTGAAATTTAGCAACTTTGATTTCCTTCCCAGGAGCAACAGAACCTTGTTGTCATTTGCAACTGAGAAGGAAGTTTTATGTAATATATAATGGTATTTATCCCCACATCAGCCCAATAATGAGTGCTTCAAGCAACTAGGTTTTATTTACATCCATAATAATTTTGCAGTTATGTTGAATGATATCAATATTGGGACTTTCCTGTGAAGTGCAAAAGTTACCAAAAAGTCATCACAGAAATGGATGTTAAATGAGTAGAATAAATATTGCACAAACAAAAATAATTTAAAAGAAGAGCATGGAATAGTTTTTATTTAAACAGATTTTTTTGTTGTTGTTGTTGTTAAATGGATATGAAAGCAGTAACTTACGTGGATCTGTCAACATGCTAGACATTGCCTGTAATGCAAGGGTTTTGCTTCTGAATAGTTTGAATATCCTTGAGGACTGTAGGACAGCATAATTTACACAGTCGAATAACTTTGTCCACATGAGTAATCCTGGTAAGACAGTCTATTTGGCTAGATATCTAATTCTGCCACGTAAAAAGGGCATGCATCTACACACATTAGGGTTTAACAATAAAGTTTAGCATCTTCTCAAGTTATCATCATGGTTTGCATTCATGTGTGTAAGTGCAGCAGAGTGTTAGGAAAATAGAGAAGGATTGCGCAAGACAAAGCATCCAACCATAATCAGTGATTTGGGGATTTTCGAGCCAGATCTAGCATTCAGAATACTGTAGTCACTGATGAATACATCCTTATTTCTTTTAAATCCATTTTTTAATTAATTATGGCACAGCATTCTATAGCAATGAATTTTCATACTACTTGATGATGTTTTTTAGCCTAAAATTTGCATGATAACTGCATTGCGTGACTTTATTGAATAAGTCATGGGAGATAGTAATTTCTCTTTCTTTTCTCCTTCCCTTTTTCTTTGTATTTGGGGCTTTACAGAATATGCCCTATAGCTTTCTCTTTCTTTTCTCCATTCCAAGTTGAAAAATTCTACTCTCTCCTCATGCAGAAGATGTTCCGGGCTGGTGGTGTCTATTCGTGCAACCCTTTCCAGACCGAAATAGAGTCAGCAGAAAAATATCAGGTACTTATTTAAAAAAAAAAAAAATGCAGGTGCAGGGTAGTTTACTGTTTTGGAGAGACAAGGAAGAGGAACTAAAGACAAGGATATTCAGGCTGCTGAGAGAGGTGGTGGAGTCTCCATCTCTAGAGGCATTCAAAACCCACCTGGACAAGTTCCTGTGCAGCCTGCTCTAGGAGGACCCGCTTTGGCACGGGGCTTGGACTAGATGATCTCCCAAGGTCCCTTCCAACCCCTTATCATTCTGTAATTCTGTGATATTGAAGTAGTGTTACTCAAGTCAGGGAGGATAGAGTTACTAAGAAGACATAGAAGAAAAAGAGATATAACTGTGGAATTAAGAGCTGTCATTTTCTAATGTAAGAAGAACAATGTGAATCAATCAGTATTGATTCACAATCGATATTACTGTTGTGATTAAATATGGCTGAATGGATAGATAGAGTATATTGACTGTTGTAAACAGTCGTTGGAGTATGCAGTGATGAGCTGTAAATATGGCTATGGGTGTGAGGATACAACAAGAAAGGTAAGGAACAGTGAGACTGGACAGGCTGTGTTGAAGTTGAAAGATTTCTTTGGTTCTTGTATTTCTCCCTTTGGTAGATACTCACCAATATTTCTAATGAACACCTATTTCATTAAGTTTTTATGTCATTCCTCTGAGATTTGAATTTAATGTGTCATATTTCTTTTCTTTTGCAGTAACAGTAGATCTTTATTATACAGAGTAAGTTTAAAAGTTATGGTAAATATTTTGATTATCATTATCAAAAGAGTTTCAATTACTAAGTAAATTATTTGTTGTACTGAACATGAATCTAAACCATTATTATAGGAATTAGCAGTTGCCATGAACCTGATACTCTTTCTCATTATTATTGTTAAAACTTAGTTAACTTCGATGCTGATAAAATTTGCACACCTTTTTACTTAAAAATGGAAATGGCTTTTCAGTTTGTTAATACAAATTCCCAAGGCAGAGTTTAATGTGACAGCTGTGTAGGTGGATATAAGATGTTGATTGAGAAGGAAAAAGAAATCTGGTTGGTTACAAAGAAAAAGACAACTTTTTCTGTAGTGTTAAGATGACACCTATTATGAAAGACATTTCCTGTCCTACAGAGTGAATTCAGATGAAGTGTATTAAGTGCCTCTTTGATGTAAGGAAACAACAAAAGAATGAATTTAAATGGGAGATGTCTTTCTGTCTGTCAGTCGGGCTCATGGAAAATCACTGAGCGTAAGAACCTGAAATTTTGAGTCAAAGTCAGTAGAACAATTCGCACTTAGCTCTCGGTGGTAAGACTCTACCAGTTGTGCATAATGGAATCAAACTGCATTCCCCAGAGATGATGTAAAAGGAAGACATGACAACAGCTATAGCAGTGAGATAAGGTTTTTGTGTACTTGATCTTAAGGATAAGAAAAAGGGAAGAACACCACAGAGGCAAAAGAGAGAACTAAAAGCACAAAATTATACCATATTTAAGCACGCTTCTTAATTAACTATGGAAATCAGTGCCCAAAGCAGCAAATCATACTGCACATTTTCTGTTCTTGCTTGTGTTACCCACCAATGCTCTCTGTTAGCCTTGTAGCCTCTGCTGCCTCTTCTGGAGGCTGTAGCAAAGCATAAAGAGATGATAGCTAAAAAAATTAAGTATTTTCCTTCCGTCACCTTGCTCTCCTTCTGCTTCACCTTAAAATAATTCATAATATGACCTTTTAAGAAAAATACTAAATTCTCTTAGATGTAACTGAGATACACAGGGACTTTAAATTTACGGCTGAGTATTTGTCAGTGCAACATCCAACACAATTCTCTTTCATTTGCTAGTTGAGCAATACTGGATTTGGCGAATTATCTTCAGATACGGCATGTGCCCTCCGTATGAAATTACCAGCTCTGTAGTTCAGTGATTTTTTTCAACATTTTTCAATTTAAATTTGGCTCTAAATTTTTCCAATGGAAGCACAGATGCCTGCAAATCAAATAGAGCTGTCGGCTGCTCAGGCAATGGCTGCGTTTTTAATTTTTGGCAAATACCTGACTACTAGTGCACAGACAGGCATTCACACCAAACAAGCATTTTTAAGGATTTCATTAGGTATCAATTAATAATGTTAAAAATTGTTTTAATTGTTAAGAAGCATATTTGAGTGACTAAAAGATGCAGAAACATAGGTCCAAAATTAAATGTTTTACCTTTTGGATCCACAGACAGCTTTTACTAAATTCAATAGTCCCCAAGTGCTTTCAGCTAAGAATAAATCGAGTTTATTAAGAGTCTAACTATATCTTTAATAATGAAGGGAAATATAATGCCAGCCTGGAGTCATATTGATGATGATTTGATATACAGAAAAATTGTGATATTGCTAAAAAGATTTATAGGGGCTTAGTGAAAAGGTGGGAGATGGTGTGTGTACATGCTGAAGGATCAAATGTGTGCTAAAAAGGAGGTAAGAAAACACACTCAAACAAGTCTAGTGTTTTAAATAAACCTCTTGACAATAAGTATGTTTGAAATAAAGTGTTAGAATAGTGAGAGAAAAAGATATCACATCGTAAATAGTTATAAATAGCTCAAATAGAGTTTGTTTTTGTATCTCAGTTTACAAGTTAAGAAATTAGGCTACTAAGAAAAGTTTGTTCAATCATTTTAATGTCTGATATGCTTAACATCAAAGAAACTGAAGTACTGTTATACATCTAGAGACAGGTACACTTCTGCAATTTGTGTGTCTCTACGCAATAAAATGTTAGAGAGAAATTATAAAATGTAAATAAGGTTAGAAAAAAATATCGTGCAGCGACAAACCACACTATAATAATTTGTGAGATGGACAGGACTAACCCTGAAACGCCATCAGATGTAATTTACCAAACCAAAAGGTCATAAATAATAAATGTAAAAATCATCTCCCCAGAGTTAGTTTTAAGTGATCCTAAAAGATGATACCAATACGAATAATTAGGATGTGAGGCTGAAACCCCCTGAAAGTTTGATTAGTGATTTAGCATGAACTTAGGTATCTTTATGCTACTTTGTTGCATTTGAATTAAAATGGATTTTAGACTTTCTCTTCCCCTGAGGCTTTCCTATGGCCTTTCCAGTCTCCAGTGTCTAAGAGCATCATAGGAGGGACTATGCTCCACTTTTGTAACTTCAGAATTAGGAATCATCCTTCCTCACTGAGATGAGACATACGGTGAATGTTCTAGTAAATGGGCCTCCTTCCTCAGCCTTCAAGACCTGTTGAATCATCCACTGGGGTGGTTATGGTCTAATTGAGAAGTGATTGCACATTGATTAGCATAAGTGAAATGTTTAGAATCATTGCTCATTGTTTCCTCAACTAAAGCAATGATGTATTGAAAAAAAAAAAAAACCTCATGAGGTATGTTTCATTCCAGAACCATGTCTTAAATAGGATGACTGGAATGCATGTTGTGCTCTGAATTTTCAAATGTAAGTTGAAAGTTAAATGCAACCTGAAATAGTTCAGATAAAACACCTGTAATGTGGTCGGTATTTCTAAAACTCTACCAGATGTTTTACAGGTTTTAGTATTAGTAACAAAAAGTTAAGCATACTATGCCCCCTTCCTAAGGGACCAGTAAAGACTTCTCATGTTCTAATCATCATCCCCCAGCCCAAAAAAAGACCTAAAAAGAGAAGACAAAACACCATAGATCTTCCTGGTCTCCTTCACAAAAAAAGGAATGTGCTTTCTGTCATTCAACGTATGATAAAGTGAAGTTTCTAAAGTTTGTGTGATAATGTATCCCCATTCTAGTTAACAGTAAACTGAGCACAGACTTAAGCGGATGAATATTTCGTTCCGGAGGTTTTCTCTTGCTCGTGTGTTATTAATTACATGATCTGCAACTGAAAGGTAGTTGTTTCTTTATGCATATAATGCTAATGCCAGATTTTTGTACTCTTGGAGGAATCCAGCAGAATATGAATGAGACCACCAGACTTTTTTTCACAGAAGTAACCAAGTGTTTGCCAACCTACTTTCTCTCCTTCTTGTATTCCCCATTCACTACTAATTAGGACTAAATTTGTGGAGTAAAGATATAATTTTCATATATATATATATACACATATCTATATCTCACGTTAATGAAGTTATGAACTATGAGGTTTTCTTCCTTTTGGACTTTCCGTCTGGAATTAACAGTAATTAAATTTTCTAATAAAATATGCTAATAAAAAATATCTAGATATCTAGAATTTACTAGTAATCACTTTCATTTTGTGAAGTATCTTTCATTCTGGACTTTACTGATCCAATCTTTATTGGGTAGCTTTTTATTTTAGGCTTAGCAGTGTCTTTTTTATTAATACTTCTGATCAACATCTTGATTTTTTTGCAGGGTTAAATGTTATGCTCTGTTACTGCTGATCATTTTCTGAATAACCTTACAAATTTTGATGACCCCTGTGTTTTTCATCTTACTTTAAAACTACTTTTCTTCGTTTATCAAAACATTCCGAACCTTTTCAAAAGCACTAACTAAATAATATATGCTGTCTATTTCTATGAAAAGCATGTACCAGCTGGGGAAAAGAGCAGCAGAAGTTTAATATGTAAAAGTGAAATCATTCCAAATTTGAGAAGACATATAACCGGATTTACACTTTAAAAATTTTGCTATAGAGTGATACATTTATCAGAAAACATGAGCATCTGAATTTTAAACATTTGCTAGCCATAGTTTGTCTGAGTGCCACATTCCTCTCATATTTTAAGAAGAATTTCATAATGCCTAGGGAGGGAGACAAACAGGAATTTAAAAATAACAACATCTTCTGATGCCGTCTCGTTTTTTGATATGGATATTTGTATGGATAATTTTCCAAGTAGCCACTTGCCAAAACTTCAAATTCTGCACTGCTAGAGAAATATGGTACTGTAAAATATTATTTTCAGAGCTAAGACTATTGCTTTCTTTTGTAGATTATCAGAATAAAGTAAAGACATAACCCACAACATTAGAAATGGAAGCGAAAAATAATAACTTAAGCTATATATTCTGTGGTAAAAAACTAATGATTGCCTTGAAATCACAACTCAGTGAGATTGAATTTTTGCATCAGTATCACAAAGCAAGTGAAATGCTCAGTGTGTAAAAGTTATGAAGCTGATGTCATTGAAGCTAAAAGGTAACCAGTGAGGCTGAAAGCTTGACAGAGAGAACTAAAGTTAGAAAGCAACAATGTAAGCAAAAATAGTGACAAAGTGAGGGAAGCTTTAGGGGTAATGATGTGAGACTCCAAAAAAGAGGGGAGAAAATCAGCATGGTTCAGCTGATTGCAAATCTAAGCTCCTCAGATGCGGAGCAAACATTTACTTTTGTGAGACTGTCTTCCTGATGGCAAGAAAAGTGAATTATACTCGTGGTCTGGAAAGAAAATAGGAATTTGGTTGCAGAATGGTTGCCTGCCAAATGGCTTTTTAGTAAGTGGTTGGTTGGTTGGTTTGTTTCTCGCAAGCAACCAGATAAGGAATTGCAAAGACCACATTAGGTGCAATACCGCGTGAGATAATCAAGCAAATAAATTCCACATACAAAGCAGTCCGAGACCTCTGCAAACAAGTAGCACTTCCCTGCGAAGCTCTGGTGAGTTAACCTCATATCCCTGGGCTGGGTTTTTTTTTTTGCCATGTCTCAGTTAAATTAGTTTAGTAGCACAGGAGATTTCCAGTCTCTTAACACTCACGAATCTGAGTCTTCCCAGGCAAAATTTTTAGAAAGTAATTTTTGCCTTCCCTTCCAATTTACATAGTCTTGTGGATTGCAGGGTTGAGTTTTTTCCCCCAATATTTTGTGAATATTTTTAAAAATATTTTGTCAAGTCCAGTAATAAGCTTCTAGAAAACTTGAATATAGCCATTTATTTGTAAAAGCGACCCTGTGCATTATACCTCATGCGTATGCGTGAGTAAGTCATTTGGGCTACTAGTGTCTTTTTAATGTGTGTCTAATTTAGGACTGTAGGTAGATGTCTGTATCAAAGAGGTGGTGTTAAAGCTTCTATTTCCTTGATGTTGCCTATTGAGTGAGATGGGCATCTGCCTCCTTTCATCACCTGTGTTTGCCTTTGTTACCTTCTTTTTCTCCATTTGACTTTTCTCATTCTATGTGTATGAAATTTGGAAGTCTCAAATCTGAATCAGGCTACTAATCTCTGATGACGTGTGATGATGTTAGCATTGATGCATCTGATACCTTTGCTCAGGCTCAGCTTAATTGCAATCATAGAGCTGAATTTTCGGATTGTCTTTGAGCATTTTGGTCTAATTTTGAATGTTTCTAACAAAAAAACTGTTAATCTGAATATTGAAAGTATTAGTGCAAGTGTAACATTACAGGGTGCAGACATTCTTCATGGATGTAGCTTGTTTGAACTATCTCCTGTGCATTATCTGAGTTGTTCTCAAAGTTTGTAGTCATCCTGCTACCTAGCTCTGGGGTAAGTAA
Organism: Nycticryphes semicollaris; assembly: GCA_013400055.1. Taxonomy (NCBI): domain Eukaryota; kingdom Metazoa; phylum Chordata; class Aves; order Charadriiformes; family Rostratulidae; genus Nycticryphes; species Nycticryphes semicollaris. The sequence continues at coordinate 1,819,324 of VXBJ01003864.1, forward strand.
GTAGTGCTTACCTTATTCCTTATATATTCCTGGGTAGCTTATATCCAACCATATTCAAGAATCAGTTAACTCTGGTGAAATTTGTATCTCCTGAAATTGTGAGGTATAACTCCCTTGATTGTCCTGGTTTGAGGTAGAACAGAACGCTGGAACCTCGACAGTGCTGAGCCAGCACTGTGCCCTTGTGGCCAAGAAGGCCAATGGCATCCTGGAGTGTATTAGAAAGGGGGTGGTCAGTAGATCGAAAGAGGTTCTCCTCCCCTTCTACTCTGCCCTGGTGAGACCCCATCTGGAACATTGTGTCCATCTGGAATATTGGCCCCTGAGTTCAAGAAGGACAGGGAACTGCTTGAGAGAGTCCAGGGCAGGGCTACAAAGATAATTAAGGGAGTGGAGCATCTCCCATACGAGGAAAGGCTGAGGGAGCTGGGTCTCTTTAGCTTGGAGGAGACTGAGGGATGACCTCCTGATTGTTTATAAATATGTAAAGGGTTAGTGTCAGGAGGATAGAGCCAGGCTTTTCTCAGTGGGTGCAAGCTGGAACACAGGAGGTGCCACTTAAATATGAGAAAAAACTTTTTCACGGTGAGGGTGAGGGAACACTGGAAGGGGCTGCCCAGAGAGGTTGTGGAGTCTCCTTCGCTGGAGACATTCAAAACCCATCTGGACGTGTTCCTGTGTGACCTGATGTAGGTGTTCCTGCTCCGGCAGGGGGATTGGACTGGATGATCTTTCAAGGTCCCTTCCAGTCCCCGATATTCTCTGTGATCTGTGTGTGTGAATAATGATGTGCTCCTGCTGCAGTATGGCTTTCAGCCTCCTCTTCAGAACAGATGTTATGCACAGTAGTAACCATTCCTTTTTGTTGATACGGTTTCAAAGAAACAATTCAGTGAATGGTTTAAGATCTTGCTAAATTAGTTGAATTGTTTTATCGTTATGTACTTGTTCACGTTTGTAACAGTTATTATGAGACAATAAATCACTGGAAGTAGCTGAGGACTTTGCCTCTGAGATGTTTCTCTTCTAAACTATTAAGCAATATGACACTAAAGGGGGAGCTAATGTCTTATCTAAAAGCAGAGGAAGATAAAGCAATCCCACTGCTTCATTTCGCACCAAATAACCAATGAATTGTGTGCAATAACATTGAATGATCTCTGGTTCTTATAATTCTCATTTTATAAAACCCTTTACTACCAATACACAGTATACTGTAAGATGTTGGGGAATAGCTGGTTCCATAACTGTTCCAAAACATGTGTGTCCTACTTGGCAACTTGTCCTATAAAGCTCTTTAAGAACCATCTTTCCTTTTTTATCTAGAATGCACAAAGGAAAATATTACTATTTTTTTGCCAGAGGTGAGTATATCGGTACAGTACAGATTGCCATATGCAGTTTTATATCTAAATGCTTTCTTTCATTTTCTGGACTTGAAAGCTTTAGTGTGTAGATGAACCTTCATGGCTTTCTGAGGTATCCACGTGTCTGCTGTTTTCCTTAACAATGATGATACAGATGCTGCTATCACCATGGGAATGGTGCTCCTGAATGAAGCTGCTACCTCCAAAGGGGATGTTGGAAAAAGGAGGAGTAAGTTATTTAGTACAACTAAGACAATGTTTAGAAAATTAGAAGCCTTTGAAAAATGACAATTGAATATCTGAATATCATATGAAAATTAATATTTTCAGAAGTTCTCTGCCTTAAACCAGTTTTCATCTTTTGTGAGGTGGAGAATTCTGTTGAGAAAACTGCATTCACATGAATCTTCTAACAGTACAGAAATGTTTTAAGCATACTCAGCCAAGTATCTCCACCACATAGTACTGCATGAATGCTTTTTGGCTCTAGAATTATATTGAAAGTCAACGACATAAAGAACATAAAGAATTGTTTTCAAAATTAATTTAGGCATTTAAGATGCTTAAGATGACAACATGCAAAGGAGTGTGAAAATTATTTTACTTGGTGTGCTTTGCCAATACCGTGTCTCCAGAGGAAGGTGAAAGCCAACAGTAGATGTAGTACAGAAGATATCCTAATCTGTAATGTCTAAAAATTGTTACCCTGAAGTGCAAGTTGTATGTTTTTCTGAATGTTGTTGTCATTCAGAATATTTGCAAGATTTTTTGGCAATGAGTTGTGTAAACACGTATTATGAAAGTATTTTGTCCAAATTTAAACTTCGTAACTGTTATGTCAAACAAACTTTTACAGAGTATGACATAGGTTGAAACAAATATGCCTCTGTACTTTTTGCAATAATGTTTTTTTTCCATGTCCCCTGCCACTTTTTTTCCTCATCTAAGGTATTGAAGACCTTTGAAAGCTGCCAGACTTCCTACACTGCTTCCCCTTTCTTTCTAGATCAGTTCTTTAACTTCTTCTATGACATACACAGTGTTGCAGATGAGGCTGGCCAACTGATTTCCGTAAAAGCATCCTATAATTCTTTATAATAGCTGGTTAAACATTGGCTAGAGATTTGAGGGTCTCCTTCATTGAGCTGTAGATGTATAATTTAATTCTGAATATTTTTTTGAGTATGTAGCTTTGGTGCTGATATAAAAGAGACGGTGACATGAGTTTAATTGGAATATGATATTAGATCGTGATTGAGATCTGGGTCCGTGAACAATGACACAGGGAAATGACCGTGGTCTGCAGTACAAATTCAGATAGTCTTCTGCTTGTGGCCATAATGCGAATGCTTTCTGTGTACCTGCCTTGCACTGTTGGTGCTTTGCAATTTATTCATCCATGCTTTGAAATCATATTTGCGTGCGGTGATTTCTTTATAATGGAGTGCGTTTATAAGATTTGTACATGGCTAGTTTTCTCAAAATAACTGCAGAAATTGTATATTTCAATTTGACGCATGTCAGTTTCCACATGGTCGGATTTAATGAAAAAATGCGACATTGTCAGTTTGCGTGGCTTCATGGTTGCTCATCCTTTGCTCAAAGCCAGCACACTTTTGAAGCATGAATATTGCAATTAAATAGCAAAGGTTTGGCTAAAGTATGAATCGTATAAGAAGAGAAGCTTTTAAAATCAAAGTAGTTCACTAGAATCAAAACATTCTGTAATGTAAATGAGCTGCAGCTCAATTATATGCATCAGCTTGTAGCATGTTGCCTTTTATTTTTATTTATTTACATGCAGTTGAGCAAGCTATCATGATCAAAAATATTTTATGCTATTATTACACAGGGTGCCAACTGGTGTTCCAAATTTTATTTGTTAATTTAAGCATTTACTTTGCTAATTCATTCCTTGCCTGCAAAGGCTCAAAGCACTTGCACCTGGATGCTGTCTGAAGGTCTGCATCATTGTTATTTATATTCAAAACCTAAAGATTTATATTGATATCAAGTTTAGGTAAAAAGTGTTTTGGCTACCACCTCGGAACTTGAAACTGAAATTTTTTAGCCACTAAGAACTAGATAAAGTAGTTACTAAACTCCTTCAGCCTTAGATGGTTGGCTAGAGACAACATGATGCCGTTGGTTCAAGAAATATTTTTCTAAATGTAATTTGTTTTTCAGAAAGAATAAGCAAATACCTGAAATTGCATTGCTTGATATGTATAATTTACAGCATTATTAAATCCATTATCAGCAGTAAGGTGTTCGCATCCACATATATTTGAGTCGCAAATTGCTGCTCTTTTTTCTTGAAAATACATTCACATTGACAAGTTATTTTTTCTTAATTACCATAAATATTATTTCCATATGTGTTTGAAATCGTGTCAGAAGATAGTGGGCATCAATAGTGAAGGCAGTAACGTTTTTGTATTTACCTGTGTCAAAATTCTCCATAAATGATTGACAGAAATAATATTCATTGTAGAGATTCCAGTTTTTAATCTTATATGTGCTCATAAACAAAGTTATTTTCTTTCCAGTAATATGTCTGGTGGGCCTGGGTCTGGTGGTCTTTTTCTTCAGCTTCCTGTTGTCAATATTCCGCTCCAAATACCATGGCTACCCATACAGGTAATCCCTCGCTAAATTCTCATCTTACAATTTTTAATAGATTTGCATAACTTTAAGAATAGCTTTCAGTTAAACAGGCTTGAGTTCTTACCACTGAAGTCTACGGGAGCTGGAGGAAGTGGGAAGAAGGGTGATTAATTCAAGCAAACCGAAAAGGCCTGCAAATCTACTGCTGTTAATATGACTGTTAATGCAGACCAGTTAAATGGGTTTGAGGACAGGAGTGTGGCATATGCAGTGCCTCGTGAAAAATGCAGAAGAAAATAGGTGTTTGAGCTTACAAACCTTTACTAGATATTTCTTTGTGTGTGTTCGTAACTAAGATGTACATAAGACAAGGCACAAAACCACCAAACCAGTGTATAGTACTAAGTTATGATTTATCACTAAAAGTACCTTCTTCTTCTGACAGCCACACCAGAGAGGGAAGAAAGGGTTATAGTCTGTATTAATTATATGTACAGAAACTAATTAAACAGTTATAATTTGTCTGACAAGCAGAAAAAATAGAAAAATAGTAAAGAAAATACAGTTTTTGTCTGTTGTAGGTAGATACTTTCAGCGGGGAGGTCACCTACAGAGGTCATCTAGTCTTCTGATTCACATCTTCTTGCTGATTTGTTTGATACACAGTCAGTAACTTTTGGCCCAGAGCATTTTCTTGTGATCCTGGTGCCATTTTCAGGTGTACACGAAGAAGTCTAGCTGGAGGAAAAGGAGGAAAGTTTGCAATTAAGCAAATCTTTAGTGCTATAGCAACAACAGACCAGGCTACTGAGGGAAAAGCAATACAGTGACATTTCCCAAGTCATCTAGTTTGTGGGAAAAAAACCAAACAAACAAAACAAAAAACCAGAGACCTGTTGATTTTTCTGTCCCAAAGCTGTGTTTTGGAGGAAGGTTGTTCTGTTCTCCAAGATTAGCAATTTTGTTCCATTGGCTATTGATCCTATTTTGAAACTACGCTATTCTTCCCATTGCTTCAGTCTCTGCTAGTTTTAAACTTCTTTTTTTTTTCCTGAAGGAACCTATATTTATATATATGTTTGTATATATCTATCTATCTATTTATACAGTTGACATAGTCTTAACCAGCTATGCTAGGCTTTACAATAGAGATAATATGCAAGGGTGATGTTTATCCCCCTCCGGTTTGCCACAGTCCACTTAAAAAGATGAGATTTTCCTGATTTCCAGTGAAATTCTATAAACTAGTAAACTAATCCTTCACAGAATATTAGTCTATATGACTATTACCATGTATGGAAAAGTGAGTGGATAATGCGTGTGTTGCCATGTAGATATAGTAACACTTTTTGGAAGGTCTGGCGTAAAGAGATGTCACTAATATCTAAGGGACACATCAGTACAACAGATCCAGAAAGTTAACAGTTCTATCGAGCTTACAGCCACTGTTCATGAATCCTATGAGGAATGCTACAGTTTTTCTCAGATACTTCTTAGTATTGATTTCTATGACTAGGTCTTGTGATTAGCCCAGCAGCCAGCTTTCCATTTTGCATTACGTTCCACTAGTAGGGATTCAGCCTTGTGAAGCCAACTTAGATCTAACATTTGAGCTAATACATAATTATTCTTTTTTCTATTAGTCTTTGCTGAAAGACTTTAGAACTATTTTCTTGTTTACTGAGCTTGGTCTCTTTATGCAGATTAGTTGACATTTAGATTAGATCACCTAATATTATTTTTAGAGTTTAATAACAACATACTCAAGACAAGGAAACTCTTCCCCTTGCAATATGCACTTGTTAGTATGCTAAAGCTAGTGAAGAAAGACATAAAAGAAATCCAGGATAGTGCCGAAAAGAACAATTCATCACAATTCTGTTAAAATGAGATAGCGCTACATCATGTTGGTACTATGAAGGAATTAGTAGATCCATAAACCAAATTTTTTACTCATTTCTGCTAAGGAAAGAGGCCTGTAAAGGCCCAGTAATATCATATTGCAGGATTTCATTAGTGTGGAGTTAGTAGTTTGCCATCTGGGAGAGTCTATACAGCCTCTCAGCCTCCTCTCTGGAGTCTACCCACCTTGCTCAACTAACTTGGGGTGAAAGAAAGGATCCAGTTTTCCCACATGTGACATATTCTTATTTCCCATTAAGTGCTTAAGTCTTAAGCTCAAAAGAAGAATGAATTTTGAGCTTGATCTGAAGCTCATAAGCTTGCTTGAGAAGCATTGGCAAAGATTGTCAACTCATTGCCTGAGCTCCCTTGCATTTTCTCATAACAAGTTTACTAAGATCAAAAATACTGCTGCTGTTGTGTGTCTTGCCATGGAATTTAACAGCTACTAAGGAAAACCTGACAGTTGGACTAGTTTCATTTTCAGTTCTTTCATCTTTGGAATGTTCTTACCACCTATTAACTACATGCTTATATGACTCTGCCAATTTCCAGACCTTGCATGGCTTTTGTGGATGTTTGTACTAGGGTTCTTTGTCTGCTGGATGATACTTTGGATGTCTGAGTTTAAACAGTGCCTTGTGAAAATGACTATGCTCTGTGAGATGACATGCCTACACAGTACCATTGATGTTATTGCAGACCTAATTGCTCAGTTCTACTACCTATCCTGCTTTATGTAAGCTTTGAGAATCTTAAGTAATGTAGGGGGTTTCCCCATTTTCTTGCTAATCTCGTTGCTCTAAATTTTGGGTGCGATGGATTATATTTCTTTTCCCCCTGCAATTAAACCAGTACTTAGTGAAATATCAGGCGTCTTTTCTTTGGAATATCTAGCAGAAGTTGGAGCCCTATCTACTCCTCTGTTAGTATCCAAGCTCAGAATAAAGGACATCAAGAATGGAGGGGTGGAGGGGAGGGAGGAAAAGAGGAAAAGAAATAGAACTTCTGAATTCTATTAAAAGTTTAAATTCAAGAAATTTAATTTGAAGTGCAATGCGTGTGGGGGAAAAAAGTGCACTTGTTAGTATGCTAAAGCTAGTGAAGAAAGACATAAAAGAAATCCAGGATAGTGCCGAAAAGAACAATTCATCACAATTCTGTTAAAATGAGATAGCGCTACATCATGTTGGTACTATGAAGGAATTAGTAGATCCATAAACCAAATTCTGTCTTAAGGAGCTAAGTAGATTCAATATTGGAATTTAGTAATCCGTAACACCTATCAAGTAAATTCATAAAAGAATGAACCCTGTGGATGCGTAAGTGCATGAGTACTCCCATAAAATTAAGCAAGATCTTACAGGCTTACCTGGACTGTCTTAGATTCTTTGTGTTTTCATGGGAACAAATTAATCATTCGATCTTAAATCCTCCGTCAATGCAGAGTTACGAAGCCATCACTAGAGCTGATCCTTTTGTTTTACTATTACCAATTTTCTTTTGCTAGTTTCCTAAATGTGTCATTTGCTTATCTGGTCCATCCCAGTGTTAAATCTTTCAGGTTCCTGTCAGTTCCGTGGGTGGCTCTGACCTCATTTCCTGTTGCGTTACTGTAAATAAACATACTATTAATTCTTTACCACTTCAGTGATCTCAACCATGTCATCTTCATGACAGTGCCATAGTGTTTCTTCAGAGAAGCCTTTTGGGTTTATGTGTGTAGTTGTCATGAATTTAATGAAGTAAACGTGTGGAACACTAAGCAGGGCCAAGTATATGAACTCTGTTATTTTCTCTTTCTGCCTTTACTTTCATGTCCTGCATTTTAAGTTCCGTCATACATGCCGATATGCATTAATCTTTTGGTCTGAATTCCTTGGGAACTTCCCAGGAGTTCTGTATCCCAGCAATTGATCCCAGTGTAGCTATAGCTCAAGATGTGAAATATGTCTTTTCACTGGTTGTAGATTTCACCTTGAAACTCTCAGTCTTTATGTGATAAATTGTCCTCAGGCTAGTAAAGCTTTGCTTTAGCAATACTAACAACAACGCATACTAATAATCTATCAGAAAAAAAACAAGAGTATTTATGTTGGCATGCCTAAAGCAACAGTTAAAGAAAACTGAAATTGTTTAAATGTTATATGCACAATCTCAAGCATCAACTTCACTGTCCTACTTAAAACAAACAAACAAACAAACAGAAGTCAAATATACTCAACAGTTTCTGTTCTTTGGCACTGAACAACCAAATAAGTCCTCTGCAAAGCAGCATGCATCCATAAAAACTGAACCAGTAACACAACCTGCTGTGCATCCTCTTTCTCTCCAGTGACCTCCATGTAGTGAAAATAAATCAAAACAGAGGTGGATAAACATAATGCAGGAGTCAAAAACTGGAGAAAGACTGCTATTTCCTTTTCTAATGTGCATAAGTAAAAGCACTGGGAATGCTGTGATTTCTTTGACCCTGGTAATGCCATTGTCATTGTTAATTTCTGTGACAAACAGAAAAGTGTCCAGAGGAGTGCTAGATTAAGAGCACAGGTCTAAAAGTATTCTCTGTAGAGGGCATATATGTAGGAAAGCAGAGTGACATTTTGCTTATATTTTTTTGATCCACTTCAGACATTTTTCAATTAAGTTTTTGATTCTTCTGTCCAGAGGGTTTTCTTCTTGAAGGTTAGGGTTGAGGGGAAAAAATGGTTTAATTAATATGCTGGTAAAATACTCTTATACAGTAAAGTGTTGGAATGGGAGAGGCGATGCAAAATGGAGGTCATCATGAAGGTTACTTACTGAGCGAACACAATTGTGATGGATGAGCCAGCATGTAACAAATCTCTCTGCTAGAGCCATTTTTACTATGGCAGGGCTTTTTTCATGCCTGTACTAATCCACCTTTTTTTATGGGACCTAGATGAAATTTTTCTTTTTGCTAAAACTTTCAGTTTAATTGCTGTCATTAACTGTGGAAAGATAATGCAGTCATTTTATTGTACACCGTAGAACATTTTAATCTTTATAATGCTTTCTGGATAAGACAAAAGTGTTGATATATCCGAGAGAGTCTTTTTTGGAAGCCTTCTCACCTCAGTATTTAAAGTGAATAAGTGATATATTAAGCATCAGACAGTCAGTGATTGAGCAATAAAATTTCATTATATCAACACTCTCAGCTAATACACATGGGAATGACAGAGAGACTATTCTTAACTATAATCCAAAAGCATGAATTCTAAGTTTAGCTTTGCTCGTCAGGAAAGAGCTTGGAGGGTTCTCTAGAAACCTCACTTTAGGTGGTTACAGTCCAAAAAGTACACAGAATATTAAAAAGAAAGGAAGACCAATAAGAACAAAACAGAAGACATCAGCACACAAGCACAGTACTGTATTACTGGGAATCTTAGGAATGTAAATATTTGTAACACTATTTTCTTTAGAAGGACAGGCAGAAACAGTCTTCTCCACTGTTTACTGATGTAAAAAAAGTTTCTCAATTATTTTTTTTTTTCAGCTTTGAGTTGAAACTTATTAATTGCCCTGTGTTGTCCTTGCTGCTTTGCTTTCTGGATGGAACTTTTAGCACAGTTTCATTATCTTTGAAACTTCCAGTTGTCCTTTCAGGTGTACATTTGCTGTCGTTTTAATCTGAATTTAAATGATATGAACACCTGAAAATCCAAAGTTGTCATATGAGGCTTCATTAACTAGCTTTCATTAAGTAGCTCTTAAAATAATTTTTTAGCACCTGCAGTTGAGTGCTTCATTTTCAGATTATCCTTTATAGTCGTCGTATTTGGGCATTATTGAAAAGAATAATGTGAAGAGATTTTAGTTAAAGCATAAAGAATAATCAGCCTTTAGAACTACGTATTGGCAGAATGGAAAAATGCATACTCTGTATTGACTAGCAGAGAAAATGAACTAAGCTGCAAGAAAGCATGATAAATAAAAGATGGTTTTATTTTCATCAAAAAACCATAAATGTTAAGTCAGACATGAAGTATTCATTCATTGCTTAGAGAAAAACAGTCAATGCAACAAGAACAGACAAATTGCAAGATGCCCCAGAACCTGAAAATTCCTTGCATTCACTACATACACCATATAAGAAATGCCTACCCTCCTTGTAATTAAATTAGTTTCAGTAAAGAAATCCTGCATGTGAATAAAATGGAATAGCTGTCTCTTGGAAATTTACTGGTAAACTTTTAGTAAGGAGAACAAATAGTATTTGCAAACATATAAAATTAATTTTTTTAATAAATGTGAGCACTACTACCAAGTTTTCAGCTATTTCATGTTGATTCTATGACTTCATGCATAATTAAGTCGAGTCACCTAAAGTTGATGAACTGGTAAATCTACTCCTAATAAACACCAAGATTCACATTCAGGGCTGTAGCGCTCAGCAAAATAGGTTACTTTCTTCAAAATAGCAGAAATTAGGATTATTCTAAAAGACAGGGAAACAATAATACACAGCTGTCAAAACAAAGCATCTTACATTTAGCATTTTATGTACTACTACTCTTGATGTGGCTGGGCACTGTGTTCTTTGGGAAGCAGCTGCCCGTTGAAATGGAAGGCAGAACAGCTCAGTCTCTCTGCTTAGCCAAAGAGCACACTGAATTCATAAATATGCAGAGACCGCCACATTCCTCCCTGAGTGAAGTGCCCACGTTCAGGGCTAGATTCTAGTCCTTTAAAGAAAAGGAGTTCTGAATTCCAGGTGTCTGGCCCGAGAGCAGATCCTTTGAGAAGGACGTGTTTCTTCCTCTGGCAGTTTGCGTGCTCTTCTGTGACCAGGAACTGCTTCTGTGGTTGCCACCATTAACCATGACTCTTTTTGCTTTCATGGCTTTCCTGTAACTCATAGTTTTCTATTTATTCCTGCATATTCTATGCATTTCCAGTTAGTTACTGTCTGGAAGGGCACAGTTTGCCCATCCTCTCCTCTTTTGTTTTCCCCTACTTTGCGTAAGGTGCCATGGTTCCTTTTTTTCTTTTTGCAGACATACCTCAAACAGATGTTGACCAATTTGTTATTCCAGATTTTTCAGAAACTCCTCCCCCCCATCCCACCTTCTTTTCGGCTGCTCTCTAGTTTATGATTTTTTTATGGTGTTTTGATTTTTTGTGGTCCTCTGCCTCAGGCTTTTTTCTTCTTTGTGCATTGAGCTTCTTAAACTTGTTTTACAACTTCCATAACTTTCAGTGTTTACGTTACATCATGTGTATCATGTCTCTTAGCTGCTAAAGATGCAGTTTGCTTGCAGACAGAAAGTAAGGAACAATAGATATGATAGTGGCATATTTAACCAAAACACTGCCATCTTTGTATTTCCTACTTTTACATCACTGTCTGTTACCCTTCCTGAGACTATCAATGCTACCAGCCTGATTATTGTAATCTTCAACCTTTCCCACTCTTCCCTTCACACTTTTTCACTACCACTATTCCTCCTCTCCTCTTTCTTTCCTGTACATCACCTTACACAGCTACCCTAGGCCTGGGTTATCTTTTTTAGGCTCATTTGCTCAGGATTCTCTTCTCCGCTCAGCACCCTACGATTCACCTCTCCGTGACGTTGTTTTTGCCCGCTTTTCCCTTTCAACAATCACTTCACCCTCCAGCACCCAGCCAGTGGCCATCTGTTTTGCCCTGGTTTGTATGTCTTGCCTAATGAGCTTGTCAACTTGGTACAGCAGGGAACATCTTTATGCTGGTACAGTCTTTTAAGCTTATGGCACTTGTATGTGATGTCTTGTAATGATTAATTAATTACACCATCAATGGAAAACTGATGGAATTACTACAGCACGTGTATGCTAGAGTACGCTGTGTATCTATAGGAGATGAAAGATCTTTCATGCAAAGCTAAAGGTCGTGAAGAAGCCCTTCCATTCAGTAGTTTGTTGCCTTTTAATTCAGTAGATAATCATGCATAAGTCCTTCTCTCTGTGTTCCCATTTCCCAATTTATGAGATACCTCTTCTTTGGTAAAGTACTTAGAATGGGGTGACACACAAAATATATGTATATACACTTTTTTAAAAATACAAAGTTTTGTTCCAGGGCCAAAAAGGCAGAAGAGTCACCTGAAAATTTTTAATTTATTCAAATATTAAGAATTTAAGATTCTGCAACCCTACAGAGCCTTGCCAGGTCCTCTATACTCTCCCCACTCTGGGGCCACTTCATCAGTAAATGAGGAATGTTTTAAATAAATCTGAAATATCTTCTGGGAGAGGTAGTTCTCACTTTAAGTAGTAAGAGCAGATGCAGAACTTGATTAAAGAGAACAGATGTTTGGAGTGCACTTTGCTTTTTAATTTTTTTTAAATAGGCAAATTGAGTTTCAGTCACTCAAGTTTTATTTGATAACTTTCATGCTTGCTTAGTAATTACTAAATGGGATATAAAAACTTAAGAGATTATTACACAAATGTCAAATGACTTTTCAAATGAATGTTTTGAAGTCCTTGTTTATTCTTTTCAAATAATCATGATGCTAGGTTTTATATGCATTTTTCAGCATTTAATCATGTTTTCTTTCTTTTCAGCTTCTTAATTAAGTGAATTCAAGAGGGATTCATTTAGAGCTGCTTACCATGAAGATAAGCTATAACTGATATTATCTGCCCACCAATGTTACATGTATTCAAGAATCTTTTGTTGGTTCATCTGTTTTCGTGATAATTTATATAGTATGCTGCTAGAGAAATGAATGCAGTTTTATGCAATGAATGCGTAATTTATAGAAACATACAGTAAACACCTCATTGGGAAGTGCTAAAAAATTATGTATATAGTGTGCTCAAGAATTTAAATAAAGTTCATTATAATGGACTTCTGTTTAAAGCTTCCTCATTAAGTTTAGTACATGAATCCAAAGGCTACTGCCAAGAATTTTCTCCGGAACCATGTTATAAGGTTTAGAGATGTGTTTTACATCTGAACAAAATTTCATTGAATCTTCAACTACTAATAAGAGAAATACCGTGGCGGAAACTGTAACTTAAAGATTACATGCACCTTGCCATGACTTTGAAACTATTTATGTATATGTAGTCTCTGATCATCTCAGATATGTTGAGCCAATAATACAAAATTATATTCTACATATTTTCATCCTGAATTTTTTCACGTCCTGGCTCAGTAGTATTCAGAGTACGTGCATTGCCAGTTCATCTCTCTCCTATGCCAAAGGATGCAATTCAAAGTCATTTGTGGAATCTTGAAGGCAAGAAGGCTTAGATCAGTCAGAATTTGGATCCTTTTAACTGACTGTAGTGGCAAAGTGGGAGGATGGAGTGCAACATGCTTTTTTTTTTTTTCCTTAAGTAGAAGCAGAAGGAATGTACTATCATGAAAGATATTTTATAAAGCAATATAGATGAGTCTGCTGGAACAGGAGTTACAGCAGTTGCCAGTTTTCTGTGTTTGCCCAGCTTTGTGAAAAGCTTATGCTGGAATTCGTAATGCTGTTTAAAATTGCTGGGTTTGTAGCTGCTCTTATATTACATGAATTGCTCATAAACCTTTGCATATGCCTCTGCGTATTCTCCTAGTGAAAGATCTCAAGACCACATCCTAATGGAGTTAAGAATTCCAGTTTCTGATGAGGAAAACATTCCAGTGTTACATACCTGCCTCCTGGAACAACTACTAGATCTCATATAATAATGAAAAGCAGCAGCTTGAGTAGTGCCTGAGCACTAGCATAAGAGGTATTCATGGGAGAGCTACTCTGTAACAGCAACCACACTACAGCAGGGTTAATGCAATCCCAAGAGAGGACAGTCAGAGTGAAATCTGAATTAATGAGCTGGAGCAATGTAAAAATAAAGGTAGTTAATAAAGCAAACAAACAAACAAACAAAAAAACCAACAAAAAAAAGTAGCAGTCCAAATAGCAAGATGCCTACAACCAGCCAGGGGGCCTGTTAAATAGTGTATTAGAAGCCCAGGCAAAACATGTGGCACAACTCAAAAAGAAGTACAAAAATACTTACATGGCTCAACGGGAAAGTTACCCAGAGGGTGTTCTGTGTTTTGAATACCGGCAAGGGGAACAAGAAAACTCACAGCACCAGTGGATCATAGAATGGTTTGTGTTGAAAGGACCTTAAAGATCATTGGGTCACAGGCAGAGGGACACCTCCCACTAGACCAAGTCAACTGTAAAAATAACGTGTCTTAAAAAAATAATCGGAAGATGCTGCATGTGGTGGTAGCATAGAGTTGTTTAAAGACATCAAAATCAGGGACCAGGCAGGGGACTGGTGAGAAAGCTGATGACAAAGAAGGGGCACCCACCAGTAGAGACTGTGATAGAGAAGCCAAGTTCTATGTAGCAGCTGGACCAGAAGATCTAGATTAACGTGGTCTAGCACCTTCTGTGCAATTGCTTTAAATACACAAGGTAGATGCTGGTGAGATCTCAGGACGAAATGACATTTATCAAAGAGCTCTGAAGAAAATCAAATGTGAGGCTGCAGAACTGCTGAGTAAGGTGCCTTCACCTGTCATTACAGACTGCCTCTGTGTCAGAGGATTGACAGATTGCCAACATACATCTTCTGTAACAAGGAGAGTCTAGAGGAAGACTGAGCTTCCAGTGAACAATTTCCAATCCTGATAGGATGGTTGAGTCTGCCATGAAGAGTTAATTTCCTGAGAGCAAGTGTAAACGCAGTCAGCTGAAAAAGGTGTAGGACTTGTATAAAGGAGAATTTAAAAGATAGCAAAGCTTCTAGAGAGCTAAAACAGTGTCAGAAAAGCATACGGATAAAAATCCTTGGGCAAGGTTTTATTAAAGAACCTAATCTGTAATTGGGAGACGTGTTCTTTTCATGACTTGAAAACCAATTAAAAGATACCAAGCAAAGGATAGGGCTTAATGGTGATTTCTCATGACAGAAAAATCAGCAATACGACCTTCCTGAAGACTGATAAATACATCTTCATCAGTGACCTGTAGAAGGGCATGTGCAGTGCAGCCTGCATTATAAACTCATGTGGCGCAGTGCTGATGGGGAGAAAACTCCATGACAACTTCACAAAACTTGATGAATGGGTAAAGAGTTGGCAGGTGAGTATCATTGCCTCTAGCGATAAATGAGTCATGCCTTCTTCAGTTAAAACTTAGGAAAGAAACATGGGAGTCATAATTTAACAGGTTTTAACAGAATTGTCTGCACTGGCAGCCAACGAGAGGTTTGGTGTCATTGGTAGGGGTATGGGTAACAAGACAGAGGACAACACTTTACAACTAAACAATATCTCTTTACATTCTTGTTGAGAAAGTGAGATGTGTAGATAGAACTACAGGCAGCAAAGACACAGGGCAGTTCAAGGTACAGAAGAAGGCACTGGGAATTGATCAGGGAGATAGAGTTCCTCCTTATGAAGGGACACTGAGAAGACTGGAACCCTTCACCTGGAAAAGAAAAAACTGAGGAGTAAGTACGATTGTGGTTTACAAGTTTATAAACACATCAGATAAGCTGAATACTAAATATTCACCACGTCCTACAATACTAGAACCATCGTGCAGCTTATTTAAAAGGAAGTACATCCTTACTACTTTCTCAAACGCTCTGCCACAGGAGGTTGTGGAGCCAGATAATATCAGCAGGTTCAAAATACAGTCAGAAAACTCAGTCACAGTTCCACAAGAAACTCCCCAGGTGAGGCAAGTGTGTGCATTGTTTACCGTCCTTAGTGCAGTAATTCTGGATGCCAGGGAGAACATGAGGGAAATGGACTACATTCTCTCTAAATAGTATCTCCAGTCAGCCAGAACACTGACCTGGCTTTTGGTCTGACCTCCTAAGGTGTTTTGTAAGCTCGTTAAGAGCCGTAAAGGAGGAAGGAGGTGACATTAAGACCTATATGATCTACTGCAACTTCTGTTCTCTTGACAGCACAAACAAGCAGGCCCAGAAGGCACCAACAATCAAGGAGGAGGCATACACATGTATTGGCAGGGCTCAGGAGGATAAGAAGCATTTCAAAAGACCCCAATCCAAAGGCATGTGGTCAGGCACACTCTGTGGGGGAAAAAAGAAACAGTTCAAAATTGAGCATAACAGAGTAATGTATTTTGATCTCAAGTGCTGAGCAACAAGATCACATGTAACCACATTTTAAAATATATAAAGAAATCTGTCATTAACAACTTCAAGATATTTTCATCCCATGTGATACATCAAAAAATCTTGGTATCATCTTCTGATGCTAATGCACAATGTCTTACGAAGTGCTAGAGTGAATGATGTTGTTGTAAGATGTACGTCTTCCCTTCCTGTTACATTCTGAAGGAGCCAATCACTCAGTTCCTGTGGTGTTTTAGAGGTGATGACTTCCGCTTGCTGTGACTTTATCACCCAAACTACAGCATTCACAGTAGTAAGGGGACAGGCTGGAGTTTGATTTAAAGAACAAAGTGAGAAAGCAGTGAGAAACAACACAACAGGCAATAAGAACTGTGAATCTACACGCAGCAGGCAATATGGAGTTCTCCATTTCTTATGCTTGCTCTGCTGCCTGGCACATATGCTTGCTCCCCACCCCCAGGTTTGGTTATTTTTCTATAGACACTATCAAGCACCTTCAAAAGCCTTTACTCCATTTTCTTCCATCCTCGTGTACCAGCAGTTTCTTCCTTGTGGCCTTTTTCTGTGTCTCCATTTTTACACAGATCCACCTGATACTTGATAAAACCATGTTCTACATTTGTTTGGTTGCACTTTGTTAATTACATTAACTAGGTATCGATGTAATTGCAATAATGTCCAATAGGATCATTTAGATGAAAACTGGATGTTGTATAAGTCTGAAGGTAGAGATAAGCCAGCAGTATCTCTTTAAAAGTACCCATATTCTAAATAAGCAGGAGCGTGGTACTAAAAATCTTGATGGCATTTTTTTACTAGTTTGTGTTTGCGGCAATGGACACTAACAAACCTGTAAAAAAAGAATTCTTTGCTTGAGGATGAAAGCATAAAAATTTATAGCAGCAAAGCCCTGCAACTGAAGCTGCGAAGAAAGTTTAAAAAAAAGTATAAAAATCACCATTCTCTTTCCAGTCAAATTCAACTCCAGATACTCCTCAGAGCAGCCAAATAACTCTCTCTCTGCAGTCACGTAAGTGACATTGACAGGGCTCAGCATCCTGTTAAGGATCAGGAACAGACCTCCACATGGATGCAGGTGTCTGCTCAGGCAGAGTCATCCACAAACTCAGGACTTCATCCTTAAAAAAAAAATTAAGATGCCATTAAACCAAGTTAGAGACTCTAGTAGTTATTCTTCCAATTCTTCATAAAAAGCAAAATCAGATTCAGTTGTTCATGTGTTATGTTTGGTAATACTGAATAACTATATTCAGGAGAAAAATAGCCTGTAGTTTTTGCCTGTGAGGAAAATGTAATATAGATGCATTCTTGCATGCTGTAATAGGAGTTGAATATTTTATGCACTTGTTGAGGCTTTTGGGGCTTTTTTACCCTCCTATATGTTCTGTCCTAGAGAAATTTCACCCCCATATCCACCCATCTATCCCAAACACAAGCACATATACACAAGAACGTCTCAGTGGCAGTTCTTAATGATAAAATTTTGGAGCTCTGACAATTCCGTGTTAGAACCTCTCCAATCCAAGGGTAGATGTGCACCCATACACAGTCCATAGCTGAACAGGAGCACCCTATGTTCTCCTTGGAAGTATGGATACACGCTACAGTGAGCTACGCAAGTTCCAAGATCCTTGTCTGCTGCGTGGCAAGCCAAACCCAACACCATCCATGGAGAAAGGTTAGGCTTTTGCTTTGTCTGACATTGTCGTATAAAAGCAGTATTTGCAGGGGAACAAACCTTCACAGAATGGGTTTTAACCTTAACCTGTGCTAAAAATTTTAATTCCATTTCCTCCGTTCACCCCAGTTAGCTATACTATTATGCAAAATACAGCTAACATGAATAGGCAAAACCAAATTTCCTTCTTTTTATTTCATAAGAAGTGCTTGATGCCAAAAAAACCCCAAACATCTTTCCATGTTTTCAAGAGCAGTTTTTATTGTGCATTAACAGAGGTCAGTACATTTTATTTGATACTAGGATATTAGTAACTTTTGTAAGACTAGGCTGTGTGTTGGTCGCTCTAGAAGTACTTGAAGAGGATAGGGAATATTTCCCTGGTTTGTATTTAGACTGTCTGCCTTGCATTTTAAAAATGCTTTGCAACCATAAACAGTAATGAAGAAGCTTCAGAAGTTCCCAACTTGGAAAGTTTTGTTTTATCTTCTAATAGTTACATTTTAGCTTTAGGACTCTTACTCTAGAGAGGAAAAAAAAAAACAAAGCCTCAAGGTAAGTCATTACTGAGGAGCGCTTCAGGCAAAAACAGTGGAAAATATGAGTTCATCTAGGCTTTAGAGCACACACACTTCCATAAGTATTTGTTTCCCCTCTGGTAGCACTTGGTGCAGGATTTTCATTCTCTGTGTTTAAGGATAAAGAACAGGAAGCTTTACATTATGTTTAAAGAGGAGCCGTTAGAGTCCTGATCAGGTTTAGTTTTGTACTACTATGCATTTTGACGAGCAATGGAGTTGTTTTGCAGAATGAAGTTAAACAGAACTCCTTACTTATCTGAGAATGTTTTCTCATGGTCAAGGCCAGTGGAAGTTTTTGTTATAGCATCAGGGGAAGCTTGTAGCACATCTGATGGCAAGTAGTAAATCACTTCAATACTGAGGTTGGATTTGGCCATCCATCTGTGTCAATAGAAAGTCCTCCCTAGTCAAGGTATTTGGATATAGGAATGACTGTACATGGTGCCAAAGAGACTTTAGCCTATAGAAAAGTACTTTAGATGTCCTGGAATAGCTGCGTTTAACAAAGTCTTTCCCCCACAACCTCCTTGACTAGGGGTCATGGTCTTCCATGCAAAAGAACCATGGCAGGTTGATGGCCCTACTACTACGGCACTTAAAATCCTCATCAGCTAATTGCTGCTTAGCTGCCCTGTTTTCTCCAGGCTCTCCTCTTGCATCTCTGACTTTCCATATTTAAATGAGAGCCACGGAGCTCGACTGCCTCTTCTTGGAGAATTTCACTAGCTCCAGAAGTATCTAGCCCTAGGCCAAAGCTCCCTCCCCTCACACACAGCATTTCCCATGGATGCCTGACCTAAGCTGCCTCTCGCCTTTACCAGTTTCCCTGCTGGTCTCTTCCTAAGGTGATCCTCTCTCAGAAGAGGACTTGGCTGGCTTATGGTCCTGCCTTTTGAAGCAGAATGGTCTTTCCCTTTTCACAGCTTATGTATTATAAAACCAGAGAAATAGATAAAAAAAAAAAAAAGGTATTTATTTAAAAAAAGAAGAAACAAAGCTAAAAATCAGCTTCTGCTCTATGGTGTCACATCAGTCAAGAGAAATCTTTCCACAATTAGTGCCCATTTGTTTCTGGAGGACAGGCTGAAGGCTCAACAGAACAACAGATACTGCTTTACAAAAGTAGATAAAGTTTGCAAACAGTATTTTTTCATGCAAACACTGCAATTACTTGCACCTAAGATCATAGAATCATTTAGGCTGAAAAAGACCTTTAAGATCAAGTCTAGCTAGCTAGCACTGCCATGTCCACCACCACTAATCCATGTCCCTAAACACAATGTCTACATGTCTTTTAAATACTTCCAGGGATGGTGAATCCACTATTTCCCTGGACAGTCCGTTCCAATGTTTGACAATCCATTCAGTGAAGGAATTTTTCTCTTAGATCCAATCTAAACCTCCCCTGGTGCAACTTGAGGCCATTTCCTCTTGTCCTATCTCCTGTAACTCGGGAGAAAAATCCACCCCCCACCTGGCTACAACCTTTTTTCAGGTAATTGTAGGGAGCAAGGTCTCCTCTGAGCTTCCTTTTCTCCAGGCTAAATCTTCAATTAACATATGACCTGACAAATACTACCTGTTCTCTATATTCAAGTAAGAGCAGAGTAAGCATTTCTCCAGCACTTTTCATTCAGCAAGAGCGGGACACAGTCACAGGTCATTGGCTTTATAATGCTGCCTCTATCCTGAAGCCATTGTAGGCTGATGTCAAACTTACCCTCACAGCTCAGTCATTTAGGAATTTTTATAAGTTCTGAGAATTTTAATGAGCATTTGAAGTGCAGCAAGTTAAGACACTAACGACAGTAACAGTATAACCTCATCTTACATCCCGTCTGGTAACAACATCCATCAAAAGCCTTAGCCCAGCAGCACCCAGCTCTCCCCTAAGACCTGTCTCTTAAGGGAGTTTCCTCAAAGAAAAACAAAATTTCATTCTGGGCTTATAGGTCCTTCCCCAGACTGGCACACCCATGACAGCAAATCCTAAGACTACATTTTAGGTCACAGAATAAAAACAGTGAAAGCATTCGTGCCAGTGCATCATGGTAGTAAATGAAGTTGCAACCATTTAAAATTAAAAGAGACAACTATAGCTTCACATTTTAAACTGTGGCCAGGTAAGGCAATTCTTAAAGAGTCAAGAAAGTTAGTTTTAAGTGACTACATATTTACTTATCCAAAAGTCATAAGGTCCTACAACCTCTGTGCCCACAGAGACTCCTGCTAGGAGGAATCTGAATCCTCCATGGTTTCTCAGGGATGCTCAAGACAGTGTCCTTTGACAAACAGGTCAGTTAGTCACATCCCAGTGTTCATATCTGTGAAAAAACCCACTGATGCTACCAACTCATGCTCTTCAGGGATGTGTTAATCATCAACAGGCCAACCAGCTGATACAACTCAGGAACTATTGAGATATTAAGTTACTTTCAGATTTATTTTTCTTGCAACTCCCTCACCAGAAATTGCTTCTACAAAGCAGCCCCAATATCTTTCCCGATATATTCAGGGACATTTGAATGTCTCTGGGGTATCTGTTTATTATGAAATTAAGTGGCATGAAAAACTAAAAAAAAAAAAAACAAAACAAAACACCATAAGAAGGGCATGATATATAACCGATCCACAATAAGCCAAGCTGTTCAGAATCCCTCATTAAACCTGTGTTCTGCTTAAAAACCTCATTTCATGGTCTTTTTTTCCCCCACTTCCTTTCTTGCCAAATCTTAGGCATATTTAAAAACCCTCAAAATTTACTGCTCCTTAAAGAGCCTCTCTACTGCTATTAGTGCAAAGTATCAGCACTTTTCTTTCTGAAGTGGCTTAGTACTTTCAAGTGTCATTCACACTAAGGGGTACCTGAAGAAGTGCATTAGGAGACTTTGGTTTCAATTGGTTGCGGTTTCTGGGTTACTCTTCCTTCAAACACCTCTTCTGTCTGGTTCATTTCAGGAAAACATTAACATTTAATGTCATGACAGGCTTAAGTAGATATTTATCATCCTTTTGAGGGAGGGAATTTCCTCTTTGCAGGTCGCAATTTTTTGTGATACTAATATAAATCAGCACCGAAGGGTGCTCTACTGTGTCATGCATTAATAAAGACGAAAAGCTGGGCAAGATAATAAAGATAAATGAAGATGTATAATACAATGCCTTGAAACAGACTAGCTTTCAGCATGATTTGCAGATGGGATAAAGCAAGCAGCAGTACTCCCAGGAGTGCCAGAAGTCTAAAAGCAAGAGTACTGTTCAATATGTAGATTTAGAATATTATTGTGTTAGTGGATTTTTAAATAAGTTACAGCTAAAAAAAAAAATACTTTTGATACATACCATGCTCTCAGTTATCCCATGCTAGCTGCAGTTTACTAACAAGTATATCCATGCAAGCTTCACTGGTGTCCACAGCTGTCATACTTCCCAAATAAGGGTTTAAATCATAAAGAAATTAGGCCTCATTTGCCCCATAAACATTATTTACATTCAGATATCTTATGTGCTGATAATCCTTTATTTAAACTTGTGTGTTAGTTGCGGTCAGCAGTATATTATATTCAGGTAAGTAACCAAAAAGTTTACTCCTAAATAAGAAGTCCATATGTGTTGTAAGGAACTGCTGGCAGTTGGGGCCTAGTGCACAAAGAACCTGACCACAGTACTCTTTAGAAGACAGAACACAAAATAAAGCTTTTGCATGATACTAATTGTAGGAAATGGCTGGGAAGAGCTCGTTCAGCCCATACCCTGTACAGAGAGGATGCTGCAAGTGATTTGAGCTTAACAAAACAACTGTCTTCAATGTTCTTACCTCCACCAGGGAAAGGTTTCTCCATTCCCAAGTAGCCATGAAACAAAGAATATCTAACAGTGTCTAGTGGAGAAGATGACCAAGTTTCTCAAACTCAGCTCACCAAAGCAGAGAATTTAGTTGCCTTTCTAAATTGCTACCAGGTTTTGGGTGTTTGGGGTTTTTTTGGTTTGGTTTGGTTTTTTGCTATATATGTCACCATAACCTCTCAGTTGGATTAAATGCAAATATTGCAAATTAGACATTTTATCACATGGGCTACAACAGCTGATACAGGATGCTGTGTCACACCTCATACACAAACTAAAGTAAATAAACAGATAGCCTTCTGCATTTAGCACAGGTTTATTATTAAATGTAGAATCAGTGTCCAAAACCAAGTCAGTTCCATTAAGTAATTTCAGGGGAAGAAGAACCACATCATAAGTTGTTGTTCTCAACAATGAAGTAAATCCTAAAAAACACATAAGGAAGAGCAGGAGAAAGTGTTCTTTTTCAGCTCTGATGGGTATTTGATTGTAAATATATTAAACCCCAATAGTAAGCATGCTTCATTCTTTTTACAGAGAGTATTTTTCATCAGGTAATTACTTGTGAGTTGCTGTGGCCTTTCAGCTCAGTGTCAAACACCACGTCTATTATAGAGCTAGATGCCAAAAACTATGCAAAAAGGTACAGGTGTTTGTGCCATGATCCTGTAAATACAGACACGTCAGAACTCACAAAACGGTAATCACTTACCAGTTGCTGAGTAACTTTGGGAACTGGAGAGCAATTTGTCAGCATCTGCATAGAGATAATGCCTCTTAAGCACCTTGAAATGAAAGCTAACGTGCAGGTACTCAGTATTACTGTTTTCTGATTAGATTCACTTTTTTAAAAAAGCAATAGTAAATCTTTGAGATAACCTCTTCATCTCATATCCATAATTTGTACATAAGTATAAACCATAGTATTCCCTTGTTAAATCTAATAAAATCCAAAGCACTGGAAATTTATTGAGGTTTTATTGTGCTTTTTCAAGTGCACTCCATTATTAGAGAGTAATTGTCTCTTAGTATTACTAATGTTTTCTCTTGAATTACTGTATTTTCTTAGTACGCAGACAGCTTTTCTTGATCCCATCTGACGTAACAGGATTCAGCGAGAATTATCCAGAAAACATTACTTAGATCCTATAAAGTCTCATCCTTTTAGCAGTTCATTTTGCTACTTTATGTAAATAATGTATTATATTTATCCTATTTAGCCCCAAGAAAACATTAATTTAAAAGCAAATCTGATTATTGTTCACAAAAAAGAGACAATATTACACAATTAGTCATGTCCTTGGAGTAAATATTTTAGGACTAGAGGATACAGAAGTAATTTGGCTTGTGGATCTGACATGTAGCCTTCTATGTAATTAGGATTACAGTTTTATGAAATACATAATAAAGAATAATCCTGGTTTATAAAAGCAACAATTACATTTTACACAAATCTTTTCTTATGCAAAATAGTTGTCTTCCTACTTAGGAATAATTGATTGGTTACCAGTTTGCTCAGTTTAGGAAACTGCTGGGCTGAGGAGTTCTTCACTCGTGCTTCCAGTGGGCATGTGTTTGCAGTAATTATCTGTATCATCTTTGAAGTCCTAATAAAAAATGGCATGGCAAGAACAAGAGTGCATAGTATTTCTGATAGGGATTAAATCAAGTTTAGAAGTCTCATAGTAAAAAGCAACTTTGTATTTACAAGTTTGGGCTCCTATACCTGGTTATTTCAGTTATTACTTTCAATACAGTAAGCCAGGGCTATAACAGCAAAAGAGACCAGGCAACATGAAACAGAAAAACACAGAACGTTTCCAGTTATAAATGCAAGTTATGAGTTTCCATTATTTCCAAGAAGGTATGAGCTCAAGAAGATGGTAAAGGTAATTGGAACGTGGATAAATAAAATAAATTCATGAAATTGAAAATAAAAATAAATAAATAAAAAAGATCCAATACACCTGTACACTGGCCTTCATTCCATCTGCATGGAGTTGTTGTGGATATTTAACAGAAGGTGCAGTTTGTTTGCTCAATTTACTAAATTCCCCTGCAGTTTTGTCTAAGGCGAGCACAGACAAAAAGGCAGCTTTGCTCACAGTCAGACCCATCCTCAGGAGGGAATGACATGACACGCTCCCCAAGGATGCTGTACCTCTTCTGCTGACACAGGTGTCTTAGACCATGGTGTTAGGCAGCAGGATGGGGAGAGACTAAGCAGGTGGGATATCTACAGCATGGACCAGGGTTTAAGGCACAATTAAGAAGTAGATCCACACTTAAATCTCAGATACAGTAGAGACCACCCACCCAAGGGACACACAAGAGAACAGGTATTTTATTGTGACCTATGGCAAAAAGAAATCACCCTTTGTACAAGGATATAGTGGGCAAGACAACTCAAGGTTAAATAACTTGTATTTTGTTTCATGTTAACATAGCAGCTCTGCATTCCTATTTGGAGTACCATAACAAAACTCAGCCTTTAAAAACTGCAAGGCCTTTGGCATCATCCTTTGACATCATCCTGACTTCAAGGAGAAGATAGAAACAGCTCAATTTCAGCTGTTTCTGATTAACTCAAAGAAATCAGGAATCTCAGACAGACACCGCACATGAAATGACTTCACACATCACAGCAAATTCTCACAAAGGAAACTGGTATTTCTTCCTAATCAGTTCATAGCACAACACAAAAGCCCAGAGTCCACAGGACATATCATGAGTGCCTTGATAGAGAAAGCTGAGGTACAGGTGAGGTTTACCTGCATGTTTGCATACCAATAACTTTCACAAAGCAGCATGCCATCACAGCCACAGTCCTGGGCTGAAATTCCACAGCTGTACCTGGGACAGCCTCTGTCCTCCAGAAAATCTTCTCCAACACAGAGAACAGCCTCCCAACACCAATCCCACACCACTTCCCTGAGGCTTCTCTTAGCTGCCTCCTCCTGCTCTTTTATTCCCAGCAGCTGAAACCATTTCCTTCAGCCTCGCTTTATTCATGAGGTTAACTCTTGCCATGGCACATTTGTAAAGTCTATTGGTGCAATGTATAAATGTATAACTGTTAATTGGAACCCTAACACCAGCTGAAATTGTTACATATGTGAATTGTGGCATCCTTTTAGAGCAGCTAAATGAAAATTAGCATTGGCTATTTTAAACTGGTGTATTGGGTTTGCTTGGCAAGCTTTTGGTAGGGGGAAGCTACAGGGGTGACTTCTGAAAGAAGCTGCTAGAAGCTTCCCCCGTGTCCAACAGAGCCTGTGTCAGCCGGCTCCAAGATAGACCCAATGCTGTCCAAGGCTGAGCCCATTAGCAGTGGTGGTACCATTTCTGGGATAACATAGTTAAGATGGGGAAAAACAGCAGCCAGAGGAGAGGAGTGAGAATATGTGAGAGCACCAGCCCTGCAGACACCAAGGTCAGTGAAGAAGGAGGGAGAGGAGGTGCTCCAGGCACCAGAGCAGAGATTTCCACAAAGACCACAGTGAGGCAGCCTGTCCCCCTTCAACCCATAGAGGTCCATGGTGGAGCAGATATCCAACTGCAGACCATGGAGAATCCCACACGAGAGCAGGTGGATGCCTGAAGGAGGATGTGACCCTGCAGGGGGAAGAGTGTAAGGAGGAAGGAGCAGAAGAGACAACATGTGATGAACTGACTGCAGCTCCCATTTGTCATCCCCCTGAGCCACTCAGGGGGACAAAGCAGAGAAATCAGGAGTGAAGTTGAGCCCAGAAAGAGGGATGAGCAGGGGGTAAGGTGTTTTTAGATTTGTTCCTTTTTCTCATTCTCCTACTCTCTTATTAATCTTATTAATAAATTAAATTAATTTCCTTGAGATGAGTCTGTTTTGCCTGTGATGGTAATTGCCAAGTGATTTCCCTGTCCTTATCTCTACTCATGAGCCTTTCACTATATTTTCTCTCCCCCATCCAGCTGTGGAAGGCGGTGATAAAGTGGCTTTGGTGGGCATCTGGCGTTCAGCCAGGGGCAGCCCACCAGAATTGGAAAATCTTTATCAAAAATATGTATATTAACCAATGTAATATAATTATCATGATTAGGAAAAGCACGGATATATCTTATTTGCTCATGTTATTTTTTTTTTTTACAGTTCCATTTTGTACAAAATAGGGAACGGTTCTGGAATNGATGAGCAGGGGGTAAGGTGTTTTTAGATTTGTTCCTTTTTCTCATTCTCCTACTCTCTTATTAATCTTATTAATAAATTAAATTAATTTCCTTGAGATGAGTCTGTTTTGCCTGTGATGGTAATTGCCAAGTGATTTCCCTGTCCTTATCTCTACTCATGAGCCTTTCACTATATTTTCTCTCCCCCATCCAGCTGTGGAAGGCGGTGATAAAGTGGCTTTGGTGGGCATCTGGCGTTCAGCCAGGGGCAGCCCACCAGAATTGGAAAATCTTTATCAAAAATATGTATATTAACCAATGTAATATAATTATCATGATTAGGAAAAGCACGGATATATCTTATTTGCTCATGTTATTTTTTTTTTTTACAGTTCCATTTTGTACAAAATAGGGAACGGTTCTGGAATTCCAAACACAGAAGCTTTGAAACTATCAATATGATTATAACAATGAAAGACATCACTTGCACTTCCCTTTTCTTTTTTTTGATTGACATCATTGCATTTACTAATATATCTGAGCTATTGCCAGACTCTCCTGCAAAGGGTGCATTCATTAAATTTTAAAGCTCGGGTGTGCAGTGAGTGACTGCCTGCAAAATGAAAGCTCTGTTCTAGTGAGATTCAAAGCTGAATACAAGCTCAAAGGAAAATTGCCTCTCGTGTCAAATCCTTCTTAAAACTTTGAGCAGATTTCCGCTTAATCATCTTCAAATTCACTTGCCTCCTAAACCAGAGATGCTTACCTGCAGCAAAGGCAAGACTATTTTGTATTTATTAGTAAAGCTGGGCACCACTTCCAGGTTGATTGTCAATAACTGGATACCTTTATCTGAGGCAGCCCTGAAAGTGATGTTTATAACATTTAATTAAATAAATAAATAAGGTAGTCTGCAGGACTCTAGCTATAAATAAACAGGAGGCTCCCGTTTTTTTAGGATTCGGCTACCAATGTATGGTTTGAAAAGAGTTTTTATGAGCTTGTTGGGAAAGTATTATGCCAAATACTTTATCATTAATGTATTGGGTTTGTGTTTTTGTTTTTTTTTTTGCTTTGATCTAATTCCCTTTGATGTAACAGCTAGTGTTTAATTAAGACTAATCTTTGCTAATGAAAAGCAAAAGAAAATCACAAAATAGAAAATTAATGGTCCTACCGGTACACACAGGTCACCCTCTGACAAGGTCTGCAGCTTTTTCAATGTGAATCTATTTGATGGACTTACTGCCTGCCATTATGGCTCCTGTCCAATGTCACAGGGGTACAGTCCATCAAAGTAACTGTTCATGAAGTATGTTGTACTAGCGCAAGCTGCCAGGGTGAGAGATGTAGTTACACTGTTGAACAGCACTGTGACTGCGTCCGTTTTCTTCTTCTCCTTCCATAGTAACAGAGAGAAAGATAAAGAAAAAATACTAACAACGGTTAAGGAATGGTCCTGTCCTCACAGCTCCAAATGTTAAGCTCTTGCATCCTTTTCTGATTGTAAAGAAGGACTTGAAGAGTTGTTGGAATAAAAATAAATAAAAATAGTGCAAACTTGGTTACTGAGCAGGCTAAACTGGTAGGTGACATCCTGTGGTTACATTGCTGTCTGCAGGACCACCCAGGTGGGCATCACCCATCTCCTGCAAAAGCCCTCACTGAGTGCCTGCAGAGATCTAGCACAAATCTGGATAGCCACTCCATTTGGTACCCCCTCCCCTTTCCCGCCAATCCTTCCTGTCCTCCCCTGGGTGCAGATACTATTATCTGGACCCATCTCAGTGATCAGAGCTGCTGCCACTCTTGGCCCAGGTGAGAAGCGGAGGGATAAAGGGAAAGATGGAGCAGCGCATCACTCAGTACATCGAGCAGGCAGCTCCCACACTTCCTCTGGTTGGAGGTCTGCTGGAGGAGCTGCCATCACACATTCCACAAGCTCTCCCCTTCCTTACCTGCAGGATTTCCTGGCTCTGGAGGCAGCTCCATGTGTCTCTGCTCAGAACAGGAGAGCTTGCTGTCCTGTGAATCAGAAATAACAGAAAATTCTCTAAGGAGTAGTTACTTTAAGTGTTTATTTCCTGAACTCAAAGCATTACATCTTAATTGAAATAGTAACAAAGTAATATTAAAAAAACTTGCAATATTTCTCATGTTGCATCCAACAAACTGCATTCATTCTGTAGGTTGGAGAAGCATGGGCCCTGAATTGTCTACAGCAATCACATAATTTAGTTTTTTCTATGAATGTCAAGAAAACAAATTAAAATTAACAAAGTATCTCCCCTAGAGAAGTGTTCAAGTCATAGTTGTTGTTTGCCCATTTAATTTGTAAGATGTGATATGACCAAGAAAAATGAGAGCTTGCAGATGCCAAAGTCTGAGCCTAGAATAGAATAGAATAGAATAGAATAATAAAGAGAAATGAAGTACAATAAAATAAAATAAATAATTATTAAAAAAAAAACAAACTGAAAAGCATTCGTATTAAATATAACAAACTGCTGGAGTCTAATCAATATACGTCACTAAATCTTTTATTGAGTTCAGTGGTCCTGTTTCTAAGCTGTGTCTAATAAGCTGTAAAAGAGTGCTAGAGCTTATAAACTTATCCACCATTTGCAATTACACATAAATCTTTTTTGTGTAAAAAAATCACAGTTGCAAAATTTGACTGTAAAATAAAATTATAAATTGTGTAAGTATTTAAAGGAAATTATCTGCGAATTGTAAACACATTTTGATTATTAATGTGTTTTTAAATGTTTTCTTAAATGCTTGTAGATAACTTTTTTCAATTAGTTATTCTATTTGATTGTAAAATGCATATTACTGTAGGGAATGATCTTCCTTCTTCCATTCCGTATGTCACTTTTGAACAAAAAGGCAGATCAGTTCATAGAGAAACTTCAATATTCTAAAAGTCCATAAAGTCTGATTCTAAAAAAGGCTGTTTATGCTGGTAGTGTGTTGAACAGTGTCTGCGTTTGTCTCCTTATCAGTAAAAGTAAATAATTGTAACCGTTTGGTAGAAACGCGTTACCAGGAGTCTTTGATTTCTGATCTTTTCCCCATCTGACAGCTGTTTGTACAGCAACAACTTCTGTGCTTTGTAAGTGTTGTTTCCCAAGTACCACAATGAAACATCATTGATCACTAAATTCTGGGGCTGTTTCCCCCCCCACACACACACAACATGTCCTTCATGTTTTGTTTCGCATTTATTTTTACCTGTTTCTGTTGAGGTCTTACCCTGTCAGGTTTGGTGATGGGCTGTGTTATCAGTGGCTTCTGGGGAAACAGCTGTAACGCTCTTCCCTTCCCCTAAGACTACCACAGAAGTCAGTGCATGAGGTGTGTCAGCACATTTTGAAATATTTGAAAATATTTCTGGCTAAATGTTTTGCAATAAAGTTCCAGGGCTCTGGAATTCACTACCCCAATCGTTCTGAAATAGTGCAAATACGACGAGCCTCTCCCACGTTCTGCCAAACATCTCACCCTTCCACTTTTCTAGACATTTAAAAATAACAAATCACTTAGACTACACATCACTTTTTGAGAAGGGGAAGGGTAACACGATGATTTATTTTGAACTTCTAAAAGTATCTATCACCTTTGCAGATGTTTGTTTTCTAAGCACATAAGTATTCCCACCGATCCAACTGCATCTTCCTTACGTCGCCTGTATCCCGTAGCATCGTTATATTGTCTTGTTAAACAACTGCTGCATCCCAGAAGTCCCTGCACTTGTTTGACAGACAGGGTAATGCCTGCATGCATCACTTGTAAGGGGCCCTGGGATCTTCCACACGGAAGAGCACTGAGCCTTATCGTAGCTGTACTTCCATATTTTTTTGGAGGTTTGTCGATCCCTGATATTATCATAATTACTTCTTGTGACTACTTGCCTCAAGAGGAGAAATCAGTTCTAATATTTCCACTGATCCATGCAGGAACAATAAAGCAATGGGGAAAAAAGATATGAATGTACTTGAAGAACGAAGATAACTTTCTCTGATGACGACGTTGTGGGATGTTTTGCTTATGACTATCTCTGCCCCTTAATTTGCATTCTTTTTATTCTACAAAGAAAAAGGAGCTGCAATTCATAACTACCTTTATTTGTTTCTCATCAAATTCCTTGGGATTTACCCATCACAGGAAAAGTTTTAATTGCATTGTCAGTATTCATTAAGCTGCATTTTGACTTGAAATTCATTTTCTGTCCTGAATAGGAAACTTAAAAACATTATAGTTCCTTTAGGAAAACTTTATGAAGCCCTTTAAGCATGAGAACTGATGCTTTTACAGGCTGAAAAGAGGCAACAAATCTGACTTTGTAAACACTTAGCATGAAAATTGATGTAAATGATAATATGAGCAAACATTTTATAGAATCTAAAAGATAAGTAAATGCTGGATAAGTGAGCGAAAAAAAAAAGGCCTTGAGAAGTGGAGAACTGCCAAAATGAAATAATTTACTGCTGTCAATACCTTGGCCAGAGTGAAAACCCGCTCCCTGGCTCACCCCGTTCTCGTTAGCACGGGCTGACCGTCTTAGCTGGGGTGGAACGAGCAAGATGAGAAAACCCAGAAAGAGCCAGAAAATGCCTCCTGACCATATTTTAAATTAGAGAGAGATATATTTACAGAGTTAACAGCAGTGAGTACAAGGTAAGCCTCACCTAACTCAAACTGTTTTTCAGTTTAATCTCTGTCTTACTTCTGGTGCTAGACTGGTGGTAGGAAGGAGGAGATGGACAGCTTTGGGTGGCCTGAGAGATTATCCAGTGTGAGGATCCAGCTTATGGGACTGATTGTATCTACATTCAAAAACCCTAGGAAGAGAAATTAATTTATGATATTCTCCATTTAACCAAATTCCGCGGCACATTATGTTTTCTGAAGTCTAATTAACCATTAGGTTATACATATTCTTTTAAGTGTAGGCTCATTATAACTTCTCCCTTAGGTATTTAGCATCTTTGGATGTACTTTAATTTCAATTTTAATCTTTTTTTTTTATTATTTCAGTTTAACCCAGCAATCACAGAAGCCTGACTGGTTTTAGATACTTTGGTTATAGTTTTTGAACTAAGTCTTTGGCTGTTCTTTCTGCTGATTTACAGCAGCTGACAGACGATTAAAGCTCCATGTGTCCAATCACCAAGAAGTTATTTCCATTTCTGCATTCTCTGATTGACAGGAAAGGTGAGAAATGAAAGTTCAAACAGACTGTAGCAAATGAGATAATTTTAAATTTACCACTGGGCAGGGAAAGCAGCACTTCACTGTATCAAACAGAGAAAAAATAGTGCCCTAACTGTCACAATTTTGACGCTGTCAGAATCTTTATCCAATTATGGGTTTGATTTTCGTTTTGATAGCAGGAACTAAGACATGATTATGATGTGTCCTGGATTCAATAAAATGCATCACATGATATTTTGGCCCTTTAGAGATTTCTAGGCGTTTCAATGCTGTACAAAATTCAGAAAACAGTGGGGAGGAGAGCGAATGGGAAGGGGAAGGGAAACAGGAAGTGGAAAGGAAGAGACTTGAGATATCCTTAAAAAATAATTCCAGATGGAAAACATGACTAAAAGATACCCAAAGTAACAACATTAGAGTATAATCAGAAGTCATTTTGCTTGCCTCTTTAACTTGTTTGTGGGATGCTCAACCAGGAATGTCTGTTTAAATCCAGGGGGCCCATTAGACAGGGAGACAGAGGTACTGCTTGCACAAATGGAGACTGCTGTAGCCAGTCTCTCCTCATGGGAGTTTCATATACACAGACTACTCTTCTTTAATCCCTAGTGGTGTTCCTGGGTTGAGAAATAACTATACCAGGATTATGTGAGTCAATGTGTTCTGGTTTGACAACTCATCATGCAACCACTTACATCATGTATAGAAAGGGAGAAATATGCACACACCTATGATGTGCCTTTGGAAAGAATACAGAGAACTTGTATTTCTTGATTATGCCTCTCATGGGACACTAACTGAACAATATGCCTTCTCACTCATTAGTCTGAAATTCTATTTCAGTGTAAACTAAGCTTACTAAGTTTCCTGGGCTTTTTGCTGTTCAACTTAGCCAGCAGATGACAGTTTGAGTCAAATTTGGACTACTGCTCTTGTCTAGCAAATACCTAAACTCAATAATTGAAATCATGATTGCTTAATCAAATGCTCCTAGTAATTTAAGTGCAGCATAGTTGGCATTCTCATCTAGATGAACCAGGCAATCAGTACTCTTTAAAGACTTTAAATGTGTTTGGTCTTCCTGAAAGGATGTTTACTGTATGTTAAATTCATTTACCTGTGAGTTAACTAACTAATATTAGAACTTCATGTCTTGTCTGTAATGTCGTATGACTCTGATGCCATTATTGGAATATTAGTTCTAGTGCTTATCCATGTCTGCAGAAATAATTCCTGTTATTTTCACATCCATACACCAGCAAAAAAAAACAAAGATCAAGTCCTGATGGGTGAGATGCAAACACATTTCATTTGTCTCAGTGTCTTTGAGCCTAAGCAAGTATGTACAGCATCCACTTTTTTTAGGAGTCTCTTGAGCAGACAATCAGGATTCCATGAGATTACATTTCCTGCTTCAGTGAATATTTGGGAATGTATTGACCCACTTCATCTCATTTGGGATTATTTCGAGTCTTGGAAGAATGAGTGGAAGAGAAATGTATTTAGCAGGCTACACCTGAACTACACAGCATTGTGATTCTCAAGCAGGAAATCAGTGGCAAGTGACTAATAAGCACTGTACATAGAGTTACACTCTTTTATTACACATTCTCTGAAAACACTGGGCCTGCTTCCCACTGCACTGTGCTCAGAGTGATGCAGAGAAGGAATGCAATACCTCCTCACCTTCAACAACTTGTCTCTTAGTCTCAGAAATCCATAGGCAGTTTGCCTCAGGAGCTTGGAATGCTTAACGTTATGTTCCAAGCCCAATTTTTTTCTCTGTTTTTAACCCTGGGAATAATTCTTGTCTATGAATTCCCCCATGATCTTGGGCTCAGCTGAAAATGCTAAAGTATTAGAAAGCTTTTTCTAGCAGAATGAGAGCAAATTTTTTATACTTTTACACTCTATAAAATTACAAATCTGCATTTGTATTTATTGTATTTATTTCAGTCCTAATATTCTTCTATATTGCAAATGATTCAACTCTTCATCTCTGAGATAAATGCAATAGGAATAACCCAAGTTTTTATCCAAGTTATTTTAATTTCCATGTACACTGTATTCAGTGCTAGATTTGGTCATGTTCCAGGATCATAACTGCCTTGCAGCAGGGGTTGTCGTTGAAAGTGCTATGGGATCCAGCCTTGAAATACTTCTCTAGTAATACAGTAATTTTCTATATTTTTCTCCAAGATTAGCTACTTGGTCAGGCTTTCTCTTTTTAAATGGCACTTTCACATCTGCAGAGCTCATGGTACTATGGGGTCCACCTCATTTTCCCCACTGCCCAGTCTGTATGGTGGAATTTCAGGAGAGTGCACCCTCCTTCCTGTAACAAGTTTGGAAATAGCCTTATGCTCCTACATTTAAATGTTTAAGCTCTCCTATTTAAAAAAGTTTAAAATTGTGGGGCTACAGGGATTTGTATGAAATTTCCTTTGATATGTCAAAGATTTCTTAGTTCTAGCATTATCCATGAAAGGCAAGAAATGTGAAACATAAGCTCTGTTCTCTGTGGGCAGAATGCCTCTGGCAGCTAAAACTGAGGGAATGGACTTCGTTACCCTACATCTCCAAAACAGCAATAGTTGCAAAAGTCACAATATTGCCTTAAGGTTATTTCTTATCTTACCAAATGCCTTCAGGGGACAGTCGATCTTTGTTCTCTCTCACACACTGAAATACAGTTCACATTTAATTTATTAAGAGAAGGAGAGGTATGATTTTTTTTAATGTATTTTTACCTCCTCAGAAATATGTTTGTATAAGCTTTCATATTTGTACAAGAACATAAACAGAATGTATATGCAATAGAAAAGAGGAGGGTGGGCATTGCATATGTTCATACTGACAGTTGGTTTTCCTGGGTCACTTAAAAATCTACCTTTCTCACCCATATTAGGGGCTTTGTACTGATGACACAGAAGATGGCATTAGAGAAAACAAAGAGTACAACAGCGTGCTTATTCTACTTTAATAAAAAGTGTGTATTTAAAAATAACTGTAATCCAATCGTTTAAAATTTTCCCAATTCTTTTCAGTTTGAAATTGTGTCTAGGAATAAATGCATTTCTGATAAAGACTTCCATTTGAATTTCAGCAGTTTAGAGTTCTCGTTCTCAATGCCAGAACCAGAACTTCCACTACTTAGAGTAAATGGGAATAGCTTGAATCTGGGTATAGACAGACACAGAAGATGTCAAATATAACTGAAGTATTTTATGTTTTGCTATAAACTGTGTTGTATATGCCATTCCAAATTAAAAAAAAAAAAGATTAAATATAATTTCTGTTATATGAAAAGTATATGTGCTGCCCTAAGACAGAAGAGACTGGGGATGATGGACTATCATTTTAATAGCATCTAAGGTATCAAAAGGACTTGCAATGGAGAGCAAACCAAACTAGTGCCAAAATTTTGGCAGTTGTATAGGCTAGAGGTCCCAGCTTCTAAACCTTGTTTCTAAGATCATTCCTGTCGAAGGCAGCTGTCATAACTAAATGTTGGGTTTGTATGGCGAATATAAAAAATACTAATGTTTTGATGCTTTTAATTTAGTCATTTTGATTCAATATAGGGGGAAAGGTGGAGGAAGATAGCTGGAGAGAAGCAAATGAGGTGGGGATGTGCATTAGGAAGGACTTCCACCTTCAGGGACAGTCAAATCACCAAGCTGATTAGGAACACTGAGCTTTCTGCTACAGGAAAATAAAAGACAGTGGGGAAAGTGCCTTTAGTGTTAATAACATACCAGTTTCTGTACAGGCAAAGGGCATTAGGAAGAAGCAATGTATTTGAGAGTCGACAGAAGGTGAGCAGACCTTTACACTAATGCCTATGGGCAAGACAGAAATATTCATAAATATTCTCCACATTAGTTCTGAGAGGAATGAGAAACCAAACAATGAGCCAGACTGGACAAAAACAGAGGGTAATTTGTGTTCTGAAAAAGGAAAAGTACAGATAAAGCTGTTCTGCTAGAAATTTTATCACTTCTCAAGATAACTGCTCTAATTATTGGACTACAGTGTGACCCAAGCAGGGAAAATTGGCTAATTCTTATTGGACTGAACTAAGCTTCCAATATTGCTATAAAACTCTACAGTTCATGGCCTATCCTTTCCATTGTATACGCTGCTTGGGATGTAGCTCTTTGATCTGTTTAGATGTCCAAAAAGATTTCTGCCTGGTGCTTGTTTCCTGCTTCCTTTTGTGGTCTATTTCAATCAAGAAATATCAGGTTTTCTGAGATGTAGTTTCAGCTCTCAAAGCGTTTAAGTCCAAGTTCAGAAGAACCTGGGTATAAAGAATATTCTTTTATAGCAGTGAGAACCTGCCACCTGGAGAGACAAAGCATCCTGGTTTCACTGGGCTGGAGGCTTGACAGGAGCCGAGGCGAAACCAACTTTCATAATGGCTGTATCCTGCCTTTGCAAAAGTCTGTGATTTCCACTCTGTTATGAAGTAATCATAGGGATTTCTGCCTCCCACTGAAACAATGTCCTATATCTAGACAGAAATAAGTGCTCCTGTCTCCTTGCCTCCCCTGGGTTTAGCGGTTCAGGTGCGTACAGGGATGCAGGCTTGGGACGAGCCCAGCTTTAGTTACAGGATGCTGCAGATCATCAGGACTTTGCAACTGGAAGAGGTGCTGCTCTGGAGCTAGTTTTCTCCACCTGGAGTCACACCAGGAATCAGGGTTAGAAGAAAAAAGAAGAATGCAGCTTCAGAAATACAATTTCCAGTGTATAACACCAATCATTCTCACTTCATTTTCAGGTAAGCCCTGTATTTCTAGCCCTTTATTTACATTTCCTTTTGAGGAGCTAATCTTGGTGGAGTACAGCATACAAGCACTAGTGAGAATACCTTTTGTGGTAGAATCTGGAGCAAACATACAGCCACATGTAGCACTGTATGATTCATTTTATATTTATCGAGTTCACAGAAGCATTTATAGCGACTGCCAATATGCAATTCCCATTTAAATAAAAGACCTAGTACACTCTGATCTATTTCAAGTAATGTTTGATTTCTTTTCTTATTGTGCTGTAAGGAATGCCATCAGCATTTCTGTCGTATGGCTGTTTCTACCTATGGTTGCAGCCTATATGAGTAAATACAGGTCCTAACCTTAACCAAAAAAACCCGATCAATACCTGTTTGAAGAGAAACATAATGAAGACGATCAGTGAGTTTCACAGGGGACCAATGTTCCTCCTAATCGATAGTTATCCTTAAAAGGACAGTATGATAGTACAATGAATTATATAAGCTGTACTGATGGTTGAGGATCTTTATGCTCCTTTTAATCTTCTGTTGTGCAAATATCTCTTGAACTAAGAAAAAAAAAAAAGAAAAGAATCAGAAACTTTCCCAAAAGAATGTTATTACTAAGAGCACAGCCTTTCTGACAAGTGCCAACTGACAGTGGCGACGATTTTCACTGCATACATAAAATATAACAATGTGTTGCAAAGACTGTGATGATCAAATTCTGTTATAAATTTTAATCATAGAAAAATATGGTAGGTGACTGTGCAAAAATAGTTATTTTTATTTGCCTGTACACATCAGCTTTGTGAATTTGGAGAGACAGTGATTATGCCAATACATGAGCATCAATACATCCAACTATGAACTTCAGTTAAGTCTGATTTATTTTTGGTGATGAATATTGAAAGTGAGTAATCCAATGCATCATTTGTGACAATACAAACAGGTTGATTACGTATGTACTTAGCACTGGGGCCAGCAATTCTGCTGTGGATCCAGTCTTATTATTGGTTTGGGGAGGAAGTTTGTTGCATACAAGCCTTACTGCATATATAATGAGAGAAGGAATCCCCTTGGACCAATTAAATTTTTTGTTTATATTCCTGTTAAGGTAAAGTTGTTTCCCAGTTTGGCATTAGTTACAGCAGTTAGGCAGCCAACACAGGATTTATTGCTCATATGTTTTTCAGCCATCATAAATCTAACATATTCGGAGAGCTTTTTCTTAGCAATCCAAAATTATATGATCAATTTTTTAAGCTGCTACGTTACTGACTATTAGATCCAAACCCACACTCTTTCTGGCACTGGAGTTTATGGTGTTCGACATTTTGAATGGAATATAAATTAACTTTATTAACTTACTTTGGTTTGTGTTGTCTTAAGTTTAGAAATGGTGTACAGGCTGCAAAAGGATAGATTGCTTTTT
>VXBJ01003864.1:1859457-1906466 GCA_013400055.1 Nycticryphes semicollaris
TTTTTTTTTTTTGTATCTAAACTTTGTCCATGTACAAACGTAGTGGCTTTACTCAAGAGAAACTAATTCAGAAAATTCGTTCCATAGTCCGTATCATAATATTCTTGCTCTTTTGTTTTTTGCTTGTACTCTACATTATTGTGCTTAAAACATGAAGGGTATGGTGGAAATTACCCAATGTGTACAGGGCTTAGAACTCAAACAGCCTTTATCACTTTATTATCACGTGTTTTACTTTGGGATAGTAAACAGCAAGTAAAACAAAGTTACATTAAATAATGTAGGCCATATATGTGATATCAGATACACTTACATTTTTTGAATCCTTGCAGTATATTGATACACCTACACATCAATTTCAAAATTACTGTTGAAGCAATGCAACATTTTAAAAGATGTTGTGATAAAGAACCATAGCAGCTCAGGGCGTTTCTGTCCAAGTTGTTTTCCATTAAAGGTATTGTTTGATATCATTCATCTTCAACATGTTGTGTTTCCTTTGGGCTTCTATTACTATACCTGCTATGTCAGTCCCATTGTAGCAATGACAGTGATTTATCAAGCACATTAAATCTGCAGTATCTCTGGTAAGAAAAGCTAGTTTTTCAAATATGAAATCTCAGATGTGTCACATTTAACCTACCCTGAACTCCCGAAGCAACTCTGTGCTGCTTTCAAAAAATATCAAATTTGATTTTATTAGCAAACTTTTTACATTAGTGTAGAATAGAGACCATTATCAGCTGCTGAAGTAAGAGGTGTCATAGAAGCATAAGTATTACTTATACAAGGAAAGCCAACTCATCCCAAAGAGTCTGTCCCTCTTAAGCTTATCTTACCCCTTACCCTCTGATATGTCACTGTCTCCTTCAATTTTCTCTCACCATAAAAATGTCTAGCTGTCTCTTAAGATGATTTCTGCCATTTACCTCCCTGGGCACAGTGTGCCAGGCTGAGCAGGTTAGCTTGTGTTACTTTGTCAAGCCAATTCCTAATTTAGAGCTATCTACTAGATCATCTTGAAGTCTTCCCTTTTTCTGTGATCACTAATGTTGACACATCTAAGAGAGCGCAGAGAA
This sequence comes from Nycticryphes semicollaris, assembly GCA_013400055.1. Lineage (NCBI taxonomy): Eukaryota > Metazoa > Chordata > Aves > Charadriiformes > Rostratulidae > Nycticryphes > Nycticryphes semicollaris. The sequence goes on from VXBJ01003864.1 coordinate 1,860,537, forward strand.
GAACATGAAAGGCTACAAGAAGATGTTAAAGGAAAGATGAAAAGAGCAGGGTGCATTTAGTTTTGTCAGATATAAATGAATAGATGTAAGATGACAGATACTCGAAGTACAAGTGTAAGGAGTTATAAGAATTTTTCAGGTTGGTCAGAAGGAAGTAATCAACATTCATGAAATATCTGTATGTGATGGATGTTTTTATAATGGTATATATAACGATGTCAAGCGTTTTCTGAACACATTAAGAAAGAAAAGTTTCTGTTCTGAAGAGCTTGAAAACTAAGGTGGACATTTTCAGAAGCATGGGCAAGAATGAGTCACCAGCACTTATAGACTTTCTTCTACTATATGTTGCGGGGAGTATGTGTCTTTCTGGAAGTCTTTTCCTTCTCCTAGCCCCTCTTTCTACATGCAATAGATTAAAGAAGGGTGATGAACACAACTAAATGAATAGCGACTAAACTAGATACACAAAATGTCTTAGTTGCGTGTGTAAGAGAGCATGTTTAGAAAAATAAATCACATTTCTTTCACATACAGATGTGTAGGAGCTCCTCATTAGCTTCTTTTTGTTAGAGTCGATAAGACTTTTTTTGTGAGGGTGATCTGATTCCCTCTTTGAAGCAAATATACTCAGGTTATAACAACCCTTTTACCTTTTAAAATTATTACAATATTTACCAACAGTACAATCTATGATTTATAGATAATAGTATAGAAGATCAGTGCTGGGTTGATACACGTGGATGACTTTCAGCCTCTAATAATATATTGTATCTCTTTAAAGATATTTTATATCTTTAGAGNAAAGTTGCTTTATCCTACTTGTAAGTAACCTCACTCAGAGCCGAATCTTCATTTTATTTGTGTCGATTGCAAAGCTCCCTTTACTTGCATTATACTAATACAGACCCAATGGATATAGCCTTTAGGTAAGTTCCTGTTAGGCATGGCTATCGCTTTCCATGTAAGATTGTATGCCAGTGGGCTGAACAACCAGCCGAGGAAGATGAATAATGTTCTCAGCAGTGCCAGAGTTTCAGTCCCTGTCCTCAGGGCTTTCTTTTATTGATTTATAAAACAAAATTTTTCAAACAAAAAAACCCAAGCTACTTGAAACAGCCAGAAAATTTCCAGCTTCATCCCAACTATTTCTGACCTCCAGGCAGGGTGATAAAGTGGAAATCCTGGATGCTACCACCTCGCCTTTATTAATTCTGCAACAAGTTCATGTTAAACTCTCTACAAGCAGGAGATTGCGAAAATCTTTAGTCTCTGTGGAATACTTGAAAAATGGAAGACACAGTCGGGTTTTGCAGCTTGCTTTGTTTGCTGCTCTATTTAAAAACACTGAATTGTTGTTTATAGTTATCTGGACCAAAGAGTGAGAATATTCAGCTACTCTGTTGTTTCACCGTGCCAGCTCAACAGCTTGTGAGCAGTGGCTTGGATTTTTGTTTTCTTCATCTTAAATCCACTCCCTACAGTCCTTAGATTACTAGTGGAAGGTGGTAATAAAGAAAAAAATGCTCATTATTAACTCTTTCATGAGGAGACTTCCCCTGAAGTGAGTAGGGCCCAGGTTAGAAATGAAGGTGAGAGATGAGGATAGAGAACAACTGTATTGCACCTTTGAGTCTGGATGGAAACATCCAGCATCATGCACCATCCCAGCTTCCCTTGAATTTTCTAGTAATCTGCTTCTTGCTACTATTTTCCAATTAGATAATATTACAGCAACACACACCTTTAAACCATGCAGTTTCAGAGGTGTCCTGGAGACCAGGAGGCCTCCACCCTATTAACCTGCCTGACCTTTGAGAATAATGTCTGGATTTTTAGGAGAATTAAAGCACGTGATAGGTTGCATGAAGGTCTAATTCCATGTTTTTTTGATTGATTGAGGAAAGCTTGTTTGATTTGATAAAAGCTGTGCTCACAGGTTCAGGACTCTGGGAACTAAAACTGGAATGGCACTTTTACCATCTCACCTTCTTGTGCAGTTCTAATTACGTAATTTCTTACTCAGCATATAGTTTATGGCTGTTTTCCAATTCTCCCCATTCTATTAACATATTAACGCAGGAAAACTCTACAGATTAATTGATTGGTTTTACACAAAACACAAAATAAAATATCAAATGTTAAGGAGAGAAAATTAAACCAGTAAAATCCTGGCTGTTACAGTTCAGGAATAAAACCTTCCCATGAAGGGTGTCTTCTTTGCCAGTATGATTCTCCCATGTTTGCAGTTTTCTTCCAGAAATTTCATTTTGATTTGGGAAAGGAGCAGATCTGACGTGATGGGAGCAGAACTAAGTTTTTGCCAAACTTTTCTTCTGATGAATAAACCCCAAGCTATCTGGTTCTCTGGCTTTACGCATGATTGGGTTAGGTCAGACTGTCCCAGTATCTCCTCAAACACAGCAATCAGACAGTTGCCAGCTCAGAAATGTTACGCAGCAAAACCAATGTAAATTTCTTAGCACAGAGTAACTGCTAAAACTTTTCTCCTTAAGTGGGAACGACAGGGGGCTTGACAGCAGGAAAGCAACCACCACATACAATTTGTGCTCCCAGTAGAAAAGGTTCCTCAGGGTTACATGAGGACTGATGTGTGGCTTCAAATATGAATGCATTTCCTTATCTTCTGCGTATCAGAGAGAGCAGCTGTCTTTGTAAAAATGAACGTTAATTATTCGTATTTCAAACTTGCTTAATAGGCTTTAATTCAATGTTGTGCTTCTAGAAAATAACAACAAAGTTTTGAACAAGGACTTTGTGAATGAATCTGTTCCTGTATAGTTAAGGCTGTTTTCTCAAAGGTGTGTAAGGGGCTGCTCATCTCCAGATGGCAATGCCAAATGCTGAGATGGACCACCTCCTTCAGACTAAGCAGGTGGGGAACTGGAATGCCATGAGTCAACAAAAAGCCAGCTAAGCAGCCATTACTAGCAGGGAAGGGATTCAAGTGTGTTGCTTGATTGAGATAAACACCATGATTCAGCCTCAAGACACAATCTGAGAATTTTTGGCATACTTTGTGAGACAAGTGCTTATCAGCTAATGCATTTTATGCATTTTACAGGACAATTATGTCTACTTCCAACTTTTGTGCTGAGAACTCAAGTTTTTCTAGTCTTTTTATTATGCTATCTGTTCCCCTAGTAGCCAATCTTTGCATCTCTGACAGACTGAGCAACTGGAAGTTAGTATAATAGTTGATACGAAATTTTTTCAGGATCTATATACTCACACAGAGTTTCTTTAAGCCTATTGGACATCTCTCTATCAATACATGTTCATAGTTGTCTCCAGTTGCTTTCAGAGAGTGAATTCTTATTAAGCTGAAGTATGTTTTGTCTCCAAGTATAGAAGTTGGCTTTTGTAAGGGTGAATATATCCCATTTATTTTTGTTTCCTTTATTCTAACCAAGGTTCCCATTTTTTTTTTTGAGATTGATCTTTCCTTCTTCATGCTGAGTGCATTTAATGATTCTGTAATATTAGTTAATTTCATCCATACCCTTTCATTTTTTTCTGCTAAGATCCTTAATGAAAATATTTTAAAATATTGAGTCCAAATTTATCTTGTAGAAACTCCACTAATAATCTTTTAGACAATAAACTGTCATTGTTGTGTTTAATAGGTTTAGCAGGTTCTTCATCTATCTTTCAATTTCTCCATGCTCTTTTTACCATCATCAATTATTTATTATAAGTCGAATGAATTTCCTTATGGAAAAATTAAAGAAAGTAATTAAATTAATGTGGCATTATCTTGATTTGTTAAAATTATGCTGTGTTGTATTCAGTTTTTCATTTGCGTCCAGGTTCCATTTTACTCTTCTTCAAGCCTTTTTCTTTCATAACCTTTGTGAAGGTATGCACAGGAGAAAATGCCCAGGACATTTTACCCTCTTTGTTAATATGGGTACTCTCTACCTTTGCTGGTCTCTATGGATGTGACTAACCTCAAATGAATAACCTGGTCTAATCTAATTCTAGTCTAATCATGAATCATAAAAAATTAAAAAAATTAAAAAAAAAAAGAAAGAAAGAAAGAAAATATGCCTAATATGCTAAGTGACCCTCAGTATCCTGGACTAACTTTTCTGGGCTAGGATTATCCAATCTTCTCAACTAGTGTGCACTTTACAGGGATAAACTCCATCTCCATAGTCATTCATTTTGGTTTTGCTTTCATGGCCAATAATGTCTTTGTAACCTGAACACTGAAGCCAAATATTAATTCAGTTTGGGAATCACACACTAGCTCTTCTCTCACATATCATCATTGTTTAGTCACCTCCATCTTCTGCCCCCAAGAGCACATTGTCTCTAATGTTCCTTACACTTCTTGACTTCTAGTTTGACATACTTTTCTTTGCTGATCAGCCCTCCTTTTCCCACTCCTCTCAGATACTATATATAGTTTGAATATCTGTCTCAAGGTGTTCATGCTGGTATGTGTAGTCTTTTTTCTCCAAGGATTTCTCTGTCTTTTTCTGAGATGTAGATCCTGCATATTTATAGTACCTTCAACTGAAATAAATTCTTTGCCTCTATCATAATTCTGTCCCTCAGCAGTTTACTTGATCTTCCCCAACTTGTTTCTTTTTTTTTCTTCTAAGACTGCCATTTCAAGATGAAAAGTACCTTATTTATTATATTTAGTTACATTTAATTTACAATCTTCCAACTTTGGTTATTTTTAACACCAGCTGTATCTTAACTACTCACGAAAACTAAGTGTTAAATAATATTTCCTCTTTTGTACTCCTTGATGTAGTGTTTTTTTTGATGAAGAAGTCTTTCAACTACCATCTCCAGGACTAACAGATGTTATGAATATTTGTTTCATTTATTTGTCAATCTACCTCCAGTAGCTCTGAAGATTATCATAGATGTATAACTGTTGGTAATATTTTTCTCTCTAGAAACTCCTTGAATATGGACTCTATCCTTATCTATATAATCCCTTATCCATATCTGACCCAAAACCACCCAGTATCCTACCTGTAATTCATCTCTTATCATATTTCCCCAGATGATTTTGACTCCAAAAGGTTGTGCTTTATGCTTCTCATATCTTCTTCTTTCCTAAAGTTTTTCATATCCTCAAGATACAATCACCTTATGTCTTTATTTCTCTCTGTCCTGAACAATGCATATCTTTTTCTACCTTTGTTCCTGCCACAGCTGCTGTTCTAATATGCTTCTGTTACCTGGAGAATATAATTTCTCAGGTCCTGCACCAACAATTCTTATTCCTCAGTTTTGCACTGAGACTGCTGGCATTAATATATAGCATTTCAATTACTTTTTACTGACCAGAAACTAATTTCCTTAGCTGGATTAATCTTTCACTATCAGTTTCAGGTAACTGGCTACAGCTCTCTGCTGTATGAGTACCTTCTGCTTTCCATCTATTCTCCTGACCACTGATAATCTTTTATCCATTGCGGTGCTTTATCTATCTGATTTCCTTCTCCCTGTATATTAAAACTACAAGAAGATGTGTAGAAAGGATGATAAAATAGAATATTAACCCTTAGAGGGGAATTATTTGTTTTTCTTTAGTTTAAAAGTCATCACAAAATTGGCATTTAAGGCTATGGACTGGATGACACTATAAGGAAAGGAGGAGATGTTATGTAGCCATAAACTTAATTTCTTTTACTTGAAAACATCTATTAGTGCAAAATTACAAAGTTCAGAAGCCATTGAGCAACCTGGTCTAGTGAGAGGTGTCCCTGCCCATAGCAAGGGGGGTTGGAACTCAATGATCTTTAAGGACTTTCTAACTCTAACCATTCTATGATTCTATGCTTGTTGATCATCATCATTTCACTCTATTTTCATTCACCATTAATTGAATCTGAGCACAATGACAACTAAAGTAGTCTGCTTTCTTTCCTTCAGGTAATATGGAGGGAACTATTTTTATTTCAACTCCTTTCTGAAATGAAGGTCTACTGGGGATTTGTAGAACATGTGACAGCCAGTTAATGAACACCAAGCAACCTGGTCTAGTTGGGGATGTCCCTGCTGACTGTGGGGAGGTTGGAGTAGATAAGCTTTGGAAGTCCCTTCTGGCCTGGACCATTCTATTAGTTTATGACAATAAGGAGATTCCTAAAAGCATATTTACAGGACTGCAAATGACGGAGATTCCATCACTTAGTGAAATACCCCTTGTGAGTATTTTTATTCAGATTTACTTCTGAGATACAGTAGATGCATGTAGTTACTCCAGTACAAATGTAAGATATAGTGGATTGATTTATATAAGCTGAAAACTTTAATAAAAATAAATAATTTCAAATTACATTGAAACCCACTAGCTTCAAGTTTCTCTTTAGGATTATGAGGTTATGAATGACTACAATTTGCCTAGAATAATAAAACAGCAATGTTGCACCCAACAGGTTGTTAATATGTTATTATTTTGGTTTTCTAGTCATTTTGTTTAACCCTTAACTGCTTTGATGTAATTTACAGTGGTTCAATTTTAGTATTTTTAATTCCCCTTTTTCTTCTTTGCTATAAAATTAAAATTACATTGATTTACTCTCAGGTAAATGAGAAAAATGTGTCAAAATCGGCATTACTCAAAGTCAGTCAGATTCTCCAAAATATCTGCTTATATTTCCCTGTTGATTTTCACTTAGAAAATCTTCTGCTTTACCTTTTGAAAAAAACAAGATTCTTAGAGGACTAAAAACATACTGCAAATATATTTCTGGGCTAACCTATGGATACTGAAGCTCCTCTGGCTCTTCCAAATTAAGGGTGAGATTTTGCTCAGGGCTTTCCAGGGAAGAGAGTATTTCACTGTTTCCTCCAAGCCTTCTGTGTTCAAAAGACACTGTAGCAACTGCACAGAAGATTCAAACAGCCCACTACAAGGCTGTGATGGCTACAAGACACTATTTGACTTATTTCTGTTCCCCCTCTCCCAGGGAGAAAGCCTCCAGCACCGTGTGTCAGCGCTGCTGACAGCTCTCCACATCTGCTTCTCTTTTCCTTCGTGTTCTTCAACATATAGAGTTGCAAGAAGCCTTCTTTCTTCATGGCAACGAAGACAAATGACAGCTCTGTCAGCAACATGCGGCTTTCCTCACTTCCTTGCAACTTTTCCATCCCAGATACCACGTTGCTTAGTTTTGGCCCAGCACTGGGCTAGCTTCTATGCTTTCATATGGCTGTGGCTTGATGATGAATCCAATGCCCAGTGACCTCAGGTTGTCACCACCTTTATATATATATGTGAGAGTGAAGCTGGGAGCAAAATCAGTATTTGTGCAGAAGTAAGAAAATTTCCTTTTGATCTTCGTGTGTTCAGTGGTCTCAAACAGAAAACTGATGAAACATAAACTGTAGCAGCACTTAATGCTTAAGCATGACCTTGGAAAATCTTAAAGATGCTCTTCCTCTGGACAGATGGCTAAGGAAATTTCATCTGATGAGATAGACAAATGGTAAGTACCCATACACACAGAAAATAATTATAGAGTTTATTTAACAGACCCTCTATGTAATTAGGATTTCATTAGGTCTTTTTAAGAGATTGGTAGGTTTTTGGTAGCCTTTGTGGTCTGATCTTGATTTAAGAGGAAGGAGACTTTTTTAAAAGAAGAGAAAACTCTGTTCATTCACTTTTAGGTTATGTGAGGGTGAAACCAATTTTGCCTTTTCATTACATAGATAACACTCTAAAGGCATCCTGAAAGTAACACAGTGCAGCTTCACAGTGGGGAAATTCGACTGATAAATAGTCGGCAAACTTCGTACAGTGAACTTTGCTGATGAAAACTAAAGCATGTTTTTAAGTATTAAAAATCTACTGATTTTATTTTTAAAGGTTTTATCCTGCCTTTTCTTATTATACTAGTTCCTAAATTTTAATATGAGGATTAATAATTAAATAGTCCGTAAAGATAATCCTTTAAATGTTAAGCCATTTCTTGGAATTACCTCAAAGCTCCAGATTTCTCAATAGTTGTTAATTACTGTTACTCTCCACTATACAACACAGAACAAAACATAGGCCCAAAAGCAACAATCACTCACCACTGGCAATTTTAAGATAAAACACTGTATTATTTTTTTTATAATGCAAACATGAGTTAACCAGGGAATTTGTATGACCATTTTGTTACAGGAGATTATACGTCTTGGTCATTGTAGCCTCTTAAGGCCTTTCAATCTACTCATGTCCTTCTTATGTGAGGACAATGTATTTATGGACATAGATATTTGCAGGAATTGTGCCCCAAAATTGTAACAGAATGAGACAAGTAAAGCGCAAACACGAAGTTTGTAAAGGTTTGGCTAGAAAATGATAGTGATTCCCCCTCTTCACTTGACAAAATAATGTATTAACCATCCGTTTTTGATGTTACAATTTTCACGTTTAATAAACTTTGAATAACAAGAGTGACAGCTGTCTTCTTAATAACATTCTGCATCTTTCTACGTTGCCATAGTTTCCTTTTGTCCAGAAAGTAGTATTGCCTTACTCTTTTGACCTACCTAAAAATATAGTTGTTCAACACTTAACTAAGGTAACAGAAGTGGCTTTCTTTCCAAAATTAATGTAGTACCTGAGCTACAGTCCTACTAACGCAGAAATCAATTTATATTGCCCACACAAGGCTTGGTAAGACAGACGCACTGGGTTTACACACAGTGACTACTGCATTTACGTACTTATGTGAGAAGAAGAGTAGGTGTAGGCTCCAAGAGAAGTAGATGTGTTCTGAAGACCAAGAACTGATAACTAGGGCCTGAAGCTCCTAAGCAAGGCAAGTTTTTTAATCTGCTGTCTGGTTCTATATTTAAAAATGTCTGTTAATTTGTCATGTTTGTGAATATGAAAAGGGATAAGCAGGATAGCTTGCTCTTATAAAAGTGCTGTTTACTGGCAGCCCTATTGACAAAATATGTTTTTGTCAACGCACTCAAGGAATTTGAATGTCACATTGTTATTGTTTATTCTAAAACACAGTACACTAAGCAAAATAATACCCGGTTCTGCATGCTAATGAGTGCTAATTGCTTCCTGAGCAGCAGGTTTTGCTGCTCTCCAGAATTAAACTAATTTATGAAGTTATTAAAAACAATAAAGTAAAGATGAGTAATACCTTGGAACTAAAATAGCTTGGGAAATGCCCTTGATAGTTTCTTCCCATTGTAAAAAAGCATGTGTTAAAATCATCGACCAGCAAACATATTTAAAAGCCTGTAGGAAGTAGCTGTGTTTTGCTATATATGAGTAGGGAAGGGGCAGAAAACTAAGTATCTTTTATATCTCACAAATGCTCAAGATTCCCAGGGCTCTCTTTGAGAAAGTTAAAATCTCACTCTCCTGTGGCGATGATGAAGACGATGCAAAGGTACACCACCTGATGCTTCTCCAGAACACACAACACTCGTAACATGGAGAATCTGACAGGTCCATTCTGCTATAGGTGGCATGAAAGAATAATTTTCTGGACAGGATGTGGCCTAGTGGGGTCTTACAAGGACTAACACGTAGATGTTAAAACAATGAAAGAGGAAAACAACCACACAAAAAAAACCCACCTCTTTTCGTTCTTGGAAGTACTGGAGGCATTAAAGTAACATTATCAGCTAAATCATAGTGTCAGTGGAGGCTTTAATTAAATATGACCTGCTTAGCCTTGCCCAAAACAGGAGGGACTCTGTGCTTTTTTGGGATGCAATTATTCTCCAGCATGAAACTTAGGTAAACATCAAAACAAAACTGTTCCCCTGCTTTCCATGAGTAAGGAAATTGAAGAAACATACACTCCCCACTGTCTTCTCTTTAATCCCTCTGCTTCAGGCCTATTGCAGGATCCTATCTTCCCCCCTGCGGCTCTCAGCCAGAACTGAGCCACTTGCTGATTTTTATAATCACCGGTTTCTTTCCCAGTAGGTCTTCTAATTGAATATGTGCAGCTGGCTGCAGGCTAAATGGGCCCTGAATGGCCAGGCTTCTCTGTTAAAGGAACCCGTGTCCCTTCAGTAGATGAACCTTGTCATAGCGAAAAAGTGTCCTCCCACAGCCTTCTCATGGACCACCCCACACCTTTCAGAAAATTCCTGCAAATTTCTCTATAACGACCCCTCTTGTTTAATTCTGGGCAGTTCAGGGTAATAGGCTCATCTCACATATCCAGCTATCAGACTTAGCATTTGCAACAGCAGCAGCAGACATACAGCACTTATGTCACAGCTTTTTCCTTGAAAACCACATAAAAGCATGGAAAAAAGCAAGAAATAAATACATTAGAAAACAGGTCAGCTGAGAGATGGTAGTAGAAAAGACTGTTACGATAGTTAATTCAGTGAAGATAGTAACTATTGTCCCTTGAACAAAACACTGCTCATCTTGGCCTTTAACCACATTTACTTCATCATGTGAAGGCAAAGTTTTAATTATTCTGTTGCTTTTAAATTTTTTTTTTTTTTAAAGCATAATGTTTAATCACATACATTCATGCATCTGAAAAATAAATTGTGTGGCACAGTGGAGTAAACTGCAAAACCTGTAACATCAGTTAGTGTTTTAAACAGTCACAAGATTAATCTGGTTCGGCACTACAGCCTGCTAAGCTTGCTGCTAATGGATGATATATGCCAAATAGGAAAAGTAATGTTCAAAGAGGGAAAGATATTCAATATTCCATCTCCCTGTGACATCTGCAACTGAACTGCTGGTACCAGCTCAGAGAAAACAAATCTTCTACTTTGTCTGGCCAATCATCATAACAGATCACAGAGCTTATTATCTTGGATACAAACTAAAGCACAATGTATAAATGGAAAAGCTTTTTTTTTTTCCTGATGATGCACTAGGAACAGATGATTTGTTGCTTTCTAGTCATGTTCTTTTTATGTATCGCATTTCACTGCATACAAGAAATAAACTTATTTATAGATTGGTATATAGATGAAACTGTATATCTCAGTCACGTTTCTGTATTACACGAAAACAGCTTGCAAATGAGGTAACGTGAATATTCATTGTAGAGATACAGAAGTTCGTGAATTATCCTCCAAATAAATGGTGGAGTACCCCTCATGTTCAGTTACAATTGAAATAATGGAAATTGTCTTAAAATGAATTCTAATGCAAATTGGAAACACTATAAAGCAGCTGATTTTCAGTTTTATTAGACTAAGTAATCATTAGAAATGTAATTTGATACAACCATAGCTACATATTCCCTGGGCAATGTATTATTATTTTACATTATGTCAGGAAAATGACTGACTGAAATTCATATTGGTTTGCTTACATTCAGTAAGTCCAAGGTTGAAAAAAAGCCAGGGCCAGTAAATAAGAGGAATCTGTAAAGCCATCTTGCTGAGATGATAATTGCATTTTGACTATGGTTCCTCATTTCTACAATACTAACACATAGGAAATTGTATTACATGAAATAATAATTGTTTTCTAAAGGGGTAAACCACATTTCATGTTGCAGTATGTTAACTTAATACAGTAGCACACTACTGAATTAATACATTTAACTCAATTTTACAGAATGCCGTTATTGCAGAGACCTACGAAGATGCAGAGTTTGGCTTTGCTGGGCTTTGTAGGAACCTCTTCATTAGTTTCAATTTACATGGATATATGTCTCTTGAGATGCACTTTAATTTGTGAATTCAAAGCCTCAAATAACACCTGTGTTCCCATGAAAACATAAATTACATATACAAAATTAAATCCAAAAGAATTGTGTGCAAGAACACAGTCAAACTCCCCAATACCAGCCTCTGTTTAACCCCAGAGATGCTTGAAAATTACAGACACATGAGGTGTGACGCTAGTTTTCCCTAGGTCTTTAAAAATCCAATTCAGGATAAGGTCTAAAGCCCTGCCAGCCAGATAGCACTGAACAGCTGGACCTGTGGCTCACCCCTAAACTCTGCCAGATGCCCTCAGTAAAGGTCTTTCCCTTCCTCAGAGGTCATGCCTTGGTGAGCCCACTCAGATCCATGTGGAGACATGGGTCCATGGCCTGGCACATCTTCATGGCTGGGGAAGGTGAAGAAAACCCCAAAGGAGGGCAAACATACAGAGGAACAGATTGTCAAAAGGAAGATATAAACACCAAGAGCAAGGCCTCTGCTTCCCTGTTAATTCCCCTCTTTACTCCTATTTGCTGATCCACCATCAAAATAATAAAGAAGTTTTCTCTAATTAACCTGTTTCCAAGAGGTCACCTACTCTTCTGGGTTGTTGGCTTAGCCCAAAGAAATGCTTTCCTCTTTTAGAAATCTTTGAGCATGTACTTCTCAGGGTTTTGGAGAGGGGTGGAAGAAGAGGGAAAGGAAAATTACACATTCTGTCCGTTTTTTTTTGTCCAGACTATGAGTCAGAAATACCAGCTGTTAACTTCAGGAAGGGCTGATGCGGACTTCTGATACCTAGCTGCTGGACCAGTCTGTGTGACATTCTTCCTCAACAGATAATCCTGGAAATTATTGCAGTTTCATTTCACTGCTGGCTTTATGGGATGAGTTGTCTGGAACAGGATTTTAAAAGAACTGCTCTGTTTGGTGGTGTGTGTGAGAGAGAGAGGCAGAGAGAGAGACCTACACATACTCTTGAGATCTTCAGTGCCTGAGGGCATTTCCTATTTCTTGTAGCAGTGAACTTATCTGTGCTACTTCAGAGAAGGAAAAAACAAGATGAAATAACTCCTACTTTATCACCAGTCTCTGAATGTTTCTGTGCTACCCTTTCCTGTCACCCAGCAAGGGCTGCATTCTCCTTCCCAGTCCCAGATGATTAAACACTCTGATTTCTCTTAGACTCTGCAAGAGCCTCTTTTGGGTTAGGAGTATTAAAAGCTAATCACAAGAAACAGTCCTACATGAGAAATCTTCAGCTCTTTCCCATCCTCATTATCAGCAGGATAATCAACTGAATTATAGAATCAGCTTTTTTTCCAGACAATGAGCTCTCTGAAGAAAACAAAATAAAGCAAAGGCTGTTCACTTTCCTCAGTGCTGCCTCTGGCTCACCTGAAACAAAGCATTGATAGCCCTAATTTTCCAAGAAGTCAGCACTCTCTCAAGTAACTTGAATGACCTGGCCATAATTTTCAGAACTGATGGGACATATCACCTTCCTGCAATTCCAGCTGTGCAGGGTGAGCTTTCTAACCCTGACCAAGAGAAGCCAGGCAGAGTATGTGTCTAGGTCACAGAGAAAACATGCACTTTGCGCATTTATATCCATATATCTTTCTAAGCTGTTAACCACTGTAACATTTGAGCTCTTCCTCTACTTCCATGAAGCAGGTTAGTATCATCCAACGCTATTGTACAAATAGGATCTTTAAAAAATTTGTTATCCTAATTCCCTGGTGACTCATTTCCCCAAGCAATTTCAGAGACCACGTACCACATCTGTGAGCAACTCAGGTACATTTAGCATACTAATTCTCACTGAAAGTGAGTGGGATTTTGGCATCTGAATTCCTTATGAGCTTCTGCAAAATATATCCTAAATAACTTGCTTAAGGTCGCAGAGGGATTATTTAGTGAAATTAGGAATGTTGCTTTGATTTTCTGAGGTCTCATCTGGCATTCTTACCACCTCACAACCTGTCTTAGCAATTCTAAAGTTCCTCAGAAAGCTGTATTTCCATTAACACTTTAATACAAAACACAGCAGTTTCCTGATGTCATTGTCTTTTTGGGACAAATCAAGAACCTTCTTCATAGAGAATCCAGATTTTAATGAAAGTTTTGTGAAAACAGAGAGGATTTTTTTATGAATGCAATGTTTAGAACAGTAGAGTAGTGAGCAGCAGAGAGATGACTTGGGCCCTTCTGACTTAATTTTAGCAGGTACATAATGCTCTGTGGCTATGGATTTCGAGGCCCTCACACCCCTCCATACACTTCAATATATCCTATTTCTTTTATGCTGCAATTTGCTGGCTGTTTATGGAATTATTTAGGATACATAGAATAAGTGATAAAATATGTTTTCAAATAATTTCATAATTATATTATTCTAAGGGCAAACATGAGCCCAAAGAGCATTAGAAATTCACAATATTTGGAGGGGTGGAGGAAGGGAGCAGAGCTACATGTATAGTCACCAGCTCCCGGAGAAGCTGGAAAGAAGCTCTTCTGAGCTTTTGACAAGCTGCAGTGAACTTAAGAAGAGCCACTCAAAATTCTAGGCAAGTTTTAATACTGATGGGATTGGCTTTTCTGACCTCACAGGTATGAGAAACACAGCTTAGGTAAAACCATCCAGTCAGAAAGATCATTTGGATTATGAATGAGTATATTAGTGAGCATCCTGGGAGAGGAATGACTTTTAAAAATTGAAAATAAGAAACATTTGCCCTGTAGCTAAATTCTTCATAAAATTTAGTCTGGCTCCTCAGAGAGTCTCCATTTAAGTTTTAGAAGAATGTTTTTCATAAGTTTGCATGTAATAATAGGTTTTTTCGCTTGTCAGCTGAGGAATGAAGATTCAAAATAAACGAGGAATGTTCAAAAGATGTAGAGGATTTTTTCAGCTGTGTTGCATATATGTAGACAACTCATATATAAAAATATGTGCATATATATAGATGCAAATAGCTGTATACTACGTGATAGTATCTATTTAAATTGTAAAGCTGACAAATCCAATGAGTTTTTTAAAAGGGATGACTATTACTCTGCAAGTAGAAAGGATTATAAGTCACAATTTCTTCAAAAAACCAAATTAAATTGAGAGTAAAATATCACATAACACAGTAATGACAAATTATTTCTCCTACAGCTCAGATAATCCAGGTTTTAGTATCATCTCTTCTTTTTATTTATGCTGGGAAAGGATTGGCTTCTACAACTGCTGAAGCCAATTATAAAACTCCTGCTCGTTTTAGTATGAGAAGGATTCAACTGAGATCATGGTAATTAACATCCATTGGTTAAACATTTAATTCCATCCACTACCTAAAGACAAAATTTGTCAATATCTAAGGCATCTGCTTGATTGTTAAAAGTGACTTGGTATTGCAAAACTAGTTGTATTTCAAAATATAGCTTGTCTGTCCGCCTCCTTAAATTTTGTGAAGTATTTTTTTGGAGGATGCTTAAAAGTGACAAATTTTACACCTCAAAAGAAATTGTTAGCTAGCGGTTAAAGTTCCAGGACAGATGATAAATTCCTGTTCCAATTACTATTGAAGGAACATGATCAGTTATTCCCTTCCTGGAATTTTACTTTTGTCTAGTGCTGGACTTACACAGGTAAATAACCTTAGGATTTCCTTATCTTATTGTTATTGTTAACTGGGATGAAGACATGACTAATGCTCCTGCAGAAGTTACAGACTACATGGCAGTTGAGTGACCAAGGAAGCAAGCAGCCTGTAGCACGTCCAGGGCCTGAAACTCAGTTCTTTTTGTGAGGCTACAGTATGTCTTTGCCACCAACACTTGGTTTCTTTGTCCTCCAGAAACCCTTCAAACATGACAACCTGATTTCACAACAGGCGGCTACACGTCATCAGTCCTTAAAACACAATCCTGTCTGTGCTCTTTAGGTTGCCTGTGCTTGGTGAGTCAGGAGAAGCCAAATTGAACTTACAGAGGGGAGGTCAACCACCACACCTTTCTGAGCAGCAATATTGGCTGGGTCGTTATTGGCAGCAGCAATCTCTGAGCAGCAATATTGTGAGATTCTTGTTGTTTGGCTCAGTTACAAAGATATCTTTCTTTTTACATATGCTTTATTCTCTTTTGTATACAGAAATTCTGCTACGTCTCCTAGAGGCTGCCTTTATTCACACAGTGCATTTTAAATAGCCATCTTCTTTCACAGTAAACGATGAAACCCTCTGTTAAACTAAATGTTAGAATTTAATTTCAGATCCCATGTTTGCTGGGTTTCCTAAACAACTATATAATCTGATGAACACTTGTAATGAAACAAACTAGACAGCTTTTTTACAGAATTTAAACAAAATAGAATCCTGCTTTCCCCAACTAGCACACTTTTGGTTTGGGATTTTTTTTTTCCACTATAAAAGCACCCCAAACCATCCCCAAGAAATGAAGACGATGTAATTCTGGTCAATATTGCTACTCCTTAAAGATAAAAAAAAAAAAATTAAAATAGTTCTTTGAGGTCTTTCTTGATATCTGAGAAAGAACTATTTCATCCTTTATTTTTAGGAGCTAAAAAGAGATCAGAGCTGAAGACAGTCCTGTTTGAGGCAGTATCAGGTGCTTCTACCACATCTGGTTTCCCTGGCATTGTAAACTATTTACTTCTGCTCTGATATTTCCTTTTTTTTTTTTTTTTTTTTTTTTTTTCAGGACCCCTCNTTATTTGTCAGGACTCAGCTTTTTGAGGCATTGGGGTTGATTTTCTCTTTTCTTCTCATTCTTGTGCTATCTGTAGTTTGACTCTTTGTTTGCCCTAGTACTCTGTGCATAAAACTCATTTGATGTCCAAGTTCCCCCAGAGCCTGGCATCACACTGAAATGTGAAGAAAGCAACAAGAAAAAGCTAAGGCTCAGCAAGAAGTTATTACAGAAAGAAAACACTGGTAGGGGCTCAGCTATCTTTCAGATGTAAGAGCTCTTTGAAGATGGGGAGGAGAGGTTATTCCTAGCAGGGCAGCCTTAAATTTCTGGATCTCCTGGAGTGCTCTCAGTATTAGTGCTTGTGCACATATACAAGAGGTGTACACTCACCCGCACTCAAAGGCGTTTAGGTTTCTAAGTCCTGCTGATTGGTAAATGGTAGAATTTCATGGGAGATCAGGTTAGTGATAAACTAGGAAGTTCTCATTTTTCACTGCATAGAAGCCAGGTATCAGTTTTCTTTTGTTGGAAATCAGCCAGCGGTGAAAAATAACTTTTAGAGTTACTTTAAAATAGGACTGGATGATGAGCGCAGGGTGAAAATGATTGTGGAAAAACAGCTCTTTTGACTCAGGGAATATAAATAAGTCTGCTTGACCACCAGTATCTCATCTGATTTATGAGAGCCCAGAAGTCACAGCTCCAGAGGGGAGTTAAAATATTTTATGTGACTGATAATGACCACACATTCACCTCCTGAGGTAGAAATGTCTCCTTTGTATTCATTAGATCAGAACTGACTCTTTCCCACAACATTGTCCTTTCACCACTGCACTCTCTATATCCTAAAGGATAAAAACGTTCTTTTTTTTTTTTTTTGAACAAAAAGTTTTATACTTAGAAACAAGTTAACCCATGCAAGAAAGCAACCAAGGTCTGACTATAGTGAGAGAAAACTGCAATAGTACTGAATTGCAATAACTGTAATAAGCCAGTTATAAAAGCTGTATGTTCTATCACAAAAGTCCCCCCAGACGGAACAATCTGACCTGATCGAACTACACTATTCCTTTCTGGCACTCTTTTCTGTAATTTGAAGATAGGAAACTTGTTCTGAATTGAAGCTGTAAGGAAAGATCATTGTCTCTGGCTGGATTTCATTCTTCCCATTGCTGCTAGTTATTTTATTGTTATAAAGTAATATTATAAACTAATTTTTTTTCTGTCCTTTCCAATTCTAAGCCTGTGGATTTTGTAACAAAAGTCAATAGAAATAATTTTCCTAAATAATTCTGAAGCTCTCAAAAATTGTGCACCACCAAATGGTTAAACCTGTAATGGACTGGATCCATACGATGCACAGAAAAATTATACACTTTGACACCACTGCAGTAGAATCAAAACACTGCACAGCAAGAGGAATAGAGGTTATGGAAAAACTCCCAGGTATTTGAATTACGTTGCTAACTGCTTTGTCTAATTCTACTGGAGGGTGGAAAAGAAAATAATTCCTTTATATATAAGCTCTGTTCTTGGACCCAATCAAAAAGGACAAACAAACATCCAGAAATTATGATTTCATACCACGTAGGGCAAACTTTTAGTAAACAGATGTCACACAGCTTATGGATTACTGGTAAGGTGAACTGTAAACCTCAGGTCCTTTTTCATGACAGCTGCCCTATGAAATAAAACAAAGGCCCCAAACCCTCATCTGATGAAAGAAACATATAGTGCTCTGTGTCATCAGACGCATAGTCATGACCTTGACTGCTCCAGCTCAGGATATTCTGAAGCCAGAATAAGAAGGATGAGGAATGTATATGACTTCAACTCACTGTTAGTTTTCCAATAGGCATAAAAGCTGGTTTTACACAAAAGTTGCCATTGCACAATAGTAGTTCATTAAAAAGAAGGAAAAAACAAAAAAAGAAAAAAAAGACCTAAAAACATAAACTCCTCATTTGAAATTACCTGAAGCTAGTGGTTTTTAGGAAGCTAGGAATAGCTCTCTATTTGAAAAATGCCATGACATTGCTATATAATAGTATGAGTAGATTTCTATTCTTTCTTTCTTCTCATTTCCTATTTTTATCATTCTTACTTCAGTGACTTGGAGATTGGTAGTTTGCAAACAGCATCTAACCTTTTGAGGTTCAACCTTTCAATCTGTTAAGAGTCATTTTAATTAAAATGGTAATGCTTTCAATTGCCAGCCTTCATTTTTATTTAAGTTGAACACCATGCACACATTTTAAAGAAACGAACAACTTGTTTGATACTATTTGATTTGTACTGATTTCATCTATGAACTTTAATGAAAAATCTCAAATGAAAATCAGTATATGGTACAAAAGCTAAGAATCAAAACCAGGTGCGATTCATGTAAACTTCTCCACTAGGACCAGTTTTCTGACTGAAGCCTGTGAGAAGTTTTGTGTAGATAAGGTGGAAGAATAATAAAATAGAAAACAGCTAATCTTCCCCAAATCTGAAATATCACGTGTTATAGGCTGGATTTTAAAATTCCTTAAAACACATTAGATCAAATATTTTCATTGAAAAAGACAAATTTATCTTTGTATATGTTGTATTATGTATTAATATTTGATGACTAGTGGCTGCTGTTGTGTCAGAACACCACAGAGCACCTGCATTTTCTGCTAATATAATTTGGGATGAACTACAGAAGTAAGAGAAAACTGGTGCTCAAAATCACTTTCTACAGCATTCCTTTTGTGTTTCATGCCTTTCCATCAGATGTAGAAGAGCACTTTGCATTTAGCTTTTGCTACATCTCAATTATAAAATCTACAAATGAAAAACCAAAAAATTCCAAACCAGTACGTTTTCATTTGCTGACACAGGCATGGGTTGCCTGTCTTGAGATACTTTGGTTTACCTCCCATATATAACAACATATGTCTCTCATACATCCATCCACAAACAATGATGTCTTAAGATTTCTACCTAAAATCTTAATTTTGGTGTCTAATGTTTCTCACTAAACTCATATTCACAATGCCTGCTACCACGATGATAAATAAACATTTCTGCAAACCTTTCTCTGAAGGTCCTCAAAATATCCAAATACCCCAGAGTGCATCATATTTCCACCTCCCTCACTCCTATTTCTATAGGGCACTACAACATTCCACGTTTTCTCTTTCACCTCCCCACATTTCCTACAACATTCAGCCACCCTTGCTTGCACTGTCTTCAGCAGTATTGCCAAACGCACATGGAAAATTCTGGATTGTTCCCCCTCAAAACACAGTGTTTCCAGATAATGGTCCTGGGACTGCAGAATCACTTTTAGTTTCTGAAATTTTATGCTGCATTTTAGTCACATTTCTAAGCTTTTACTTACAATTATTACATCTGCAAATTTATCTTCTTCCTGAAGGTTGACTTGAGATCCCTGTGACTCCAGAGATTAGTGCTCTAAGAAAACATTATGAATTGGCACCTTTGTTTCTGTGACCACAGGTGCCTGCAATGAGATTGCCAGGTGGAGCTGAAGAACACATAGCCACTTCACTTTCACATCTGAAAGTGGCTATAAAGAAGGAAAGCCTATGCTTTATTTACTCTCATTTAGCAGGAGGACTACAGAGATTCATCTTCTTTTAATTACTGACATAACTGTCCAAAGCTTGCCAGAAAAAAAACACAAAGAAGAACAGCATAAATCATTTGTAAAATTTGATGGCAGCTTTTGGCTGAAAAAAGTGGTGGTGGGATAACAAAAACCTCAAAGTGCTTGATTCTACCATTTTCAAATAAGAATGTTTTAAATTTTTCTTTCAAGAGGAATTCCATTTCAAAATTTCTTTTGATTTAATTAAAACAACACGGACAGAGAAAAGAATGGAAAGTTTGGTCAAATAACATATTTTCTCAATCAGAAATTATTGAGAGGGGATTTGCGGTGTGCTATTCAATTTAATAATATTTCTCAAGGAAATAACTTCAGGTCATCTCAGAAAAATGTCTTCCATCATTTGTGTTCCTGCAACATAAATGATAATCATTTATATATTCAGCCCCATGTTACTTCCCAGAACACTGATTTGGATTGCATCTTGGACTGTGGATTTCCTCGATATATATTTGGTTTCATGTTACCTAACACATCGGATTCTTCTTGTAAACCCCCAGACAGTATCATACAAACAGTTGAGATTTTATCATCATTGTTGAACTTGCATTATAATAGCAAATAAAAATCAAGTGCTGGGCTAGATAAGTCCCTTTTGAATTCACTAAGGTTTTCAAGTAATCCACTATTGTATAATCACCTTGCACCTACCCCAGACTCTGCCCACTCTTTGCAAAAGTGGTTGGGGGTGACTAACCCTGAGCTGCTGAGCTGATGAAGGAGTCCGTAACCTTTCCTCTCTGCATAGCCTGGACACATCCTGGATGTGCTCCCATACAACAATTCCTCCAAATTAATCGCATCATTAGTAACAGAGAATGTGACAAGTTGGCAAAATATTAAGAAATAGACTTGGTTAATAGGAAAAGGCAAAAAAAAAAAAAAAGGTGATTTGAAAGCTTTGTGCTCATACTATGCAGCCTGACCCCATCCTTCCTGAGCCTATTAGGAGCAGAATAGATCCTTACTGAGACCCAGGTTTCTCTAGTTCTTGGTGTCAGACTGGGTAGCAGAGGTCTTTTTCTAAATGCAGTCAGCCAAAAAAGGCAGCTCCTACCTTTCAGCAGCCTGCCTACAAGCACATCCTTGCTATGGTTCTGCCACATTCCCTTCACACTGGATAGTCACAATATTGTTTTCAGATATGAGGTGATTTCCCACAGTTCTTTTGTTCAGCTGATTGTATGCTATGATAAGACTATAAAATAAAATATATACAGATAACCAATCAAATCGGCTTTGCTGATTTTATTGCCAAAGTTAGTGATAATAAGACTTGGCTTGACCATTTGCATTTATGCTAAAGCGTATGCTCTCTTGGAGTGAGTGCAAGTCTCCATAACCAAAAACAGATTCTGAAAAAGCAGTCTTAAGGAAGATTATAGAATAGATAGCATTTGTACTTTTTTAATACACGCATCTAATATGAATGTAAATAAACGAAATACCATCATTTATCAGAGCAATTCTACTTAGAGAAACAAAATTAAAAGTAAGATCGACCAAGCATACAGTGTGCATTTTTAAGGTACATGATTAAAATGCTCTTCCTCCTTCCTCCGTAGTCCAAGTTTGGTGCTTAAATGACACTTCAAATAGTAAGGTCTCTTGTAGAATTGTGCAGCATGAGTTTTTAAAACACAGAAACATTATTAGTGAGACAGGTGCATCAACAAAATGACCCTGTTTTAATATAACTTCTGTTGAATTCATTCAAAACAGATCAATAAGTGTTTCATTTATTTTTCTAGTATTCCACGCAAGCAGGATCTTGTTAATACATTGTCTTGGTTGGCAAAAATCTCATTCAGTCCTATTGAATAATTTCATTGATGCACTGCTATTTTCAAAAGTCATGGAAAAGGTCAAACAAGTTTATATTTGTTTTCTTAACCTCTTGAAAAATTAAATCTATACTGGAAGCAATTAGTTTTCAACCATGAAGTCCTTCTTAAAATTAAATCGAGTTAGGAAAAAAATGCCTAGACATTGTTTCCATGTCTGTTAAAGATTCATACTTGCAAGAATATTTTAACCCACCCAATACCTTATAATTTTGCTGGCCTTTTTCAGAATTTCTTTTTATTTATCTCATCTGTAAAAGTGACAGAACATCAGAAATTAACCTTTGATTAAGTGCAATCGTAACAGAAATTAGGGCAACACTTTTGGGGAATAAGAAAGAAAAAGCAGTGCCAAAGAACAACTTTTTCTTTTTTTTTTTTTTTTTTAATTTATTAAACTATTTCAAACATCTTTGGAAAGCGAGGCTGTCAAGGGTGATTTATTGTTCTGTAGCATTCAGACTATAACCATAGTAATTCATATGCTCCAAACCCCTCTTGCTTAAACAAGTAAAACAAACACTAATAATCCCGAGATAGTGATTGATCAGGAGTTTTAAAATAAGTGTTAGCTACATAAAGCAAACCATCTTTTGAGTTTACTTACATTAAAAAAAAAAAAAAAAAGTTATCTGATTCAAATCTTTAATAACACAAACTACTTCAAAAAACTTTTGATGTCAGTTACAAGCTATAGAGCTACAGAGCTAGGGCTAGACCCCCTCTACACCAGGACATTCTTAAAATAGCCTACTTAGGTTGTAGGTATATAAAAACAGCCACCTAACTCACTGGTGGGAGCAATGATGACACAATATTAATGGAATCTGCAGTTTGAGATAGTCCATTTCCCAGTAATGCAGTATCTGGAATGTGAATTGTCAGCAGAACTCACACGTTCGTCACCAAGGAGCTCCTACTGATGCCTGAGCTGCCACATAAGGAGCTTCTCTCCATTACCCAGTCAGGATTTTAAATTTGAAATGGGAAGGTCAAAGCTCAAACGCCATCACAGTGTCCTGCCTGGGGAGAGGCTGAGCTGCTGGCACTCCCACCATGGAAGTTATCAGTGTACCATTGTTAATTAATATTTTTGTGAAATTTACAGACTTCCAGCAGCTTCTGAAGTTCTTTGTTACTGGCTCTGCATTTTACCTTTCTCTGTCACGTTTGGGGAGTTGGGGTTTTTGTGGGTTTGTTTTGGTTTGCTTCTTTCTTTTCCCGTTTCTTTGTATTAAGAGAGAGAGAGTGGAGATTATTTCACCAGGCAGACATGCCTGTGTATCAAGGAATGGGAATTAATGAAAATGCAACCCTGTGGTGTTCCTTTTGCCTAAGGATTTAAATGGCTAGATTAATATCTTTTTAAGAAACGCAAATGTTCACTTAATTTAGGAATTTATGTGATTGAGTCAGACTGTTCCCTTAAGAAAGTGGAGTGGAATTAAAATTGTCATGGAAAGAAGTGCAGTTTTACTTTGATCTACATGGGTTCAAATACATATCCAAATGAATTCCTGTGGTTTAAAGAGAATATAATCTGCCATTTGTATTGATACAATGTCTTCCAAGTTACTAGTAAATAGCAGTCCTATATATGGTTTTCTGCTTATTCTTGAGAAAATACTTTGCTGTATATATTATGGCATTGTATTAAAACATTTAAACTGTTCTGGTTTTGAGAAAAAAAAAAAAACAACAATCCCACAATGCAGTTTCTGCAAATAACATTAAACTACTGTTATTAAACACAACTCAATGCTGGCAGAATTTCATTTTCATAAATACTGGATAAACAGCTTTGCAGAATGTTCAGAACAACAATTACTAAGTATGTGATTTTAAAAAATAGGTCTTTATCACTCCCAGCAGAGACGCAATTAAGTGGACAAAGCATGTTTATCTGTGGAAGAAATGTTTTAGCCGTGTAATGGTAACAGTTTAATACTACAGATAATTTTACTTTTCACTTAACTCTGCCTTTAATCCAAAAATTAGTCTAGATTATTAGCAGTACTATAGCTACCCTGAGTTCACATTTTTCTCCAGCACCCTTCTGCATGTTGAGTTCTTATCCAGGTAATTAATACTTTTCACTCTGTTATGTCCTCACAGAAAGTATATCCAGACTGTGGTGGCTGGCTGAGAGTGAGTATCTGAACTTCTAGTTGGATGTGATATATCAGAGCATAATGACTTCTATATTAATTATTAGAATTTTTTTTTCTAAATTATTACTACAGAAGATATAAAAGTGGGATGATGTGGAATTTGGCTATAAAATCCATGTATATGCCATTAAATGTACCAATAGAGGATCACTATCCAATAAAAGCATCTTGAGAGGGTGGGACAGCTGAAGAATGCTGTGCTAAACGGTCTTCCTCAAATTCTTTTGTAAGATATTGGGCTTTACATTCAAATTTTTAGAGTACTAGAAATTCCTCATGAGCATGAGAAATTATCTAACAATTCTTAAAAACCCCAGAGGGTGACATTTTAAACTGGGGAATAAAAACTGGCTTTAAGGGTAGGACAGCAAGATGGGACAGTCCAATTTTGAAGACAGTAATAAATATCCACACCATGGGGGTATGCTCAAGAAACCAAAAAAATCTGTAACACTAGGTATTACTAGTCACACCAAGGAAGGCTTAAGGATTGAAACTGAGCAAGATGGTGAATGCAAAGCTAGTGAGTTTTCCATACCACTTATTATCTGTAATTGCAATCCAGAGGTAAATTCTCCCTACA
Source organism: Nycticryphes semicollaris (assembly GCA_013400055.1). NCBI lineage: Eukaryota > Metazoa > Chordata > Aves > Charadriiformes > Rostratulidae > Nycticryphes > Nycticryphes semicollaris. Next base: position 1,885,143 of record VXBJ01003864.1, read on the forward strand.
GAGGCAGTGGTGACTTGAGGCCATGGTGCAAATATGCTGCTTCCTGCTTCAAAGACAACCTTCCTTCTTCCAGACTCCCCTATATCTATCTTATCTAAAATAGCAATAACGTATGAAGCAACACTGAGACTTTACCACTTTTATATTTTAAGATGTAAAAATTATAGTACCACAAACTGAAAATTCCATTAGTTCTATAATGGAAATTAATGTTGCCAGAAAAGATAATATACTCTATTAAATTTTTTTAAAAGTATGAAAAATGTCACTGGACATATGCTAGCATATCTAAACTTTATCCAATTATCTAGTACCCACACTGTTAGTTACCAGCCTCTTATGCAATATCTTTTGCTTTATTGCCCAAACAATACATTGATTTATCTGGTTAGGCATAATTTCCACATCAATTCTTCCAGCAAATATAACTATATACTTAGTGCTTACCTGGTGTAAAGGAAATAATTCCCCCCACATGACAAGCTAGATCAGTATAATTATTTCTGATGTTTATTATTACAGTACATTTCTAGTGCTTAAGAAAAACTTGGCAGGAGAAGAGATTTTCAAATTATAGAATGAGGCACACATGAGAAACTTAGCATGCTAATTTATAAAGCTACGTTGCCTATATTGAAGTGCTTATATGAAAACAGCCAAACTAGACTAACACAGTAACTCAGAAGTTACAAATTTTCAAAAATGATGACTCTCAGAGTGAGGATTCTCTCATGAGAGTATCCAGCTGTAGGACATTGAAATTTCATTTGACACAGCAAAGAGTCTAAAACATGAATATTTGGAATACCATTCTCCATAACTTCTCTACATTAAAAAAAAACATCAAACCAAAATCCATTTAAAACACCTAGGTGGTAGTGCATGTTAAGTGCACAGCACTAACAAATGCATTAAACACATTACTTCCTTCAGAAGACCTTCCTTTGAAAATTGGCTCATGCAGTCTTCTCTGAGAATCCAAAAGCATGTGTTCAGATGGCTTATCCACCCTGCTGAGCATGCATGTCACATACTGGAAGCAAATATCATTGGCTGGGATTGGTGGCACACCTTGCAATGCTTAGGAAGAAGTGCCCTCAGGTGACCAATGTATTGAGTACACCTGGAAACATTTTAAAGGTAGGTTGGTCAGAAACCTCTGAAGTGACAGCTTGTGGGTTTATTCCTATTGTACCATAGATATTGGTCAGTAAAATGGGCTGAATTAAATTTGGACAGATTTGCTAGTGCTCCATGTTAGCCTTTTCATATCTTTTTTTCCTATTCCACGTTGGCTAAATATTTTAAAGTTGTCCACTGTCAGCCACGTTTTAAAACCTTTCCTTGCATTATCTGATAAGCAGAAATAAATTGGCCTTTCTAGAACTATTTCTAGCAAATTCAAAAGTTACTGTAAAAAGTATCATCTCCAGCATGACTATTTTTATGCCTTGATGAGCCACAGATAAGTTTCTTAATTCAAGCTGAAAGGAAATGAGAAGGTGAAAGGAGAGGAAATAAAATGAGAAAAGGAGTCAATGAAATTCTGAAAAGTTTGGTTTAGGAACATGACTGTAAAGACATAAGATCCTCTGGAGTGATATTTCAGATCGTGGAGATAGATCATTCATGACAGATCTGGAGCAGGTGTATTACCGCAGTAGGCATGCTATCTTTCATAATTGTTAGAAAGTCATTCTGCTGCCTGGCTTAATGAATAGAAATATAGTCTAAATACTGAACTGAAAGGCTGAAAACTTGACTCAGCCTCCTTATACTCCTGAATACGGAAGACATCCCCCAGGGTTTAGTACGGCCCCAGAGATACTGAGTTAAAATAGGAAAATTAGAGTTCAGGGTTCTGCACTGTACCAGATTATTTACCAATACACAAAGCCTTCATATGTGAGAATTCCCAAACTGAGATCTTGGGCTTGTTTATAGTTATGAGTTTGCTGTCTCAGTCATCACCCAGAATTTAAACTGGTGCCCAGTTCCTTGGAAAATCAAGACTGCAAAGTATAAAGTGCGATCAGGCTTGATTAAGTAAAAATCCTGAAAATGGGTCCATTCATTTTTCTTTATGTGATGAAAATTTGGTCTTTGTTGGAAAAGCAAAATTGAACCCTGACTTAAATGGCAAAACTGAGGAAGCAGTAAGACTGACACAATAGAAGTAACTTTTAATTTAATTTATGCAAGAATTAGAGAGTTTCTGTATTTGCCAGTAGGGGTTGTTTGCCATATGTAGAATTCACTAGATTTACCTAGATGTGTTTTATGAAAGCTTTCTAATAAACAAAGAATTTAATGGAGACAACAAAAAAGAATTTTAAATTGGCATATATTAACGCTGAGAAAACAATCTATGGGGTTTTTTACACTATAATTTCACACAAATGGGAATACTACATAAGCAACTCAGTGAATCAGATACTTCAGGAGAAAAAGCCATCACAAATAGAATTGCTTTTGGTGTCTCAGAAGGTGGTTCTCTGAGATTCAGAGTTTTCTCAGTTCATTCTATAGGAACAGTCCCTATGCTTGCAACAGCCATGACAATGCAAGCAGAAGAGCCATAGTAGTGGGAATAGAAACTTTAAAGAAGGAATCCTTTTAAAACTTTCCTACCCGTGCAGTCAGTATATAGCTTGATCCTAACTGCTTTTTTGAAAGTATTCCTATTTATCATGGAAAAGAGATAGCTTGAAACCCTTGACAAAAGAGAAAAATTAAGCACATCTAAAAGAAAAAAATAAAATTGAAGATCAAGCTTTTTATCAAATCTTGTGTTGGAGAGGGAAAAATTAGCTTTGGTTCAGTTCTTCAGCTATAAACTTAGAAAGTGTTTGGCTTCTTTATAGCAGCTCAATCATAATTAAAATTACCACTAGGACAAAATGAATGCACATGCAGCTAGAAGAACAAACAAGCTTCATTTGACATGACTCTTACAGTGTTACTGAAAAATCCATGCCCTCTTCTATTCATGTCTTTTAGTTTAGAAATCCCATTCCAATTCTTTGGGGAAAAAAGAAGAGCAGATGTAAATAGACCTGCATATGTGCAAAAAGCCAGAGATGATAATCTAATTCTACACCTAATTTCAGGATCCCTCTGATCATGATTTCAAGCGACAAGGTATTCTAATCTAACAGAGCAATGGACTGTTTTCAATACATTCTAGGAGTAGAGAAAGTGAATATTTGAACAGTTTACATATATTGTGTATATATAAAAATGTGGGACTAAGCCTATCTATAAAAGACTAAAATGAACCAATATTTTCTTACACCATACATTATGCAGTTTGTAGTGAGATGTGGACTGCTTTGTTTTGGTGCACAGGCAGATGTCCTTTTCCATGTTAGTAAGATGAGAGTCAGCTTATGTAATCGAAATTTCACATGATATCAATTTAAAAAAGAATCAGAGAAGGAAAGATTGTGTCTTTATGTCACTGGCTTATTTTTTTAAGTTACCTCTTCCAACATTTGTTTTTAGTTTTCCATCAATTTCTTCTAACCCAACAGATCTGGTCATCTTAAATTGGACACTTCAGAGCTATTGCTGATAGCATTTTCTAGACTACCTTACTTCAGTCCATTATGCAGCTACTGTGTTTTCTGTGATGTGCTCTCATTTTTCCAGGATTTCTACAATGAATTTCATAGTTATTGTTTTATTCATTCCTATGCTATTTTAGAATTCTGCAGAGGTCCTTCTATATTAGCATCCAACCAATTATCTATCATCTTGCTACTGTCTTTTGATAGTCGTAAGCTTGAAACTTATCCTGGCCAATGAGATGGCAGACAAATTTTTCTTTCAGGAACATTACATGTGTTGGGGACACTCATGGTCTCTGAGCTTGTCTACCATCTCTTGCTAAAACTGTTAATAAGAGGTGGGAGATGACTGCCAGGGATGAACAGGAGCAGGTTCCCTGTCAAGGGTGGTGAGCCAGAGGCAGCAGATGAGGCTGAGGTAATGCCCTCCAGCAGGACTTGGTGCCCAGTGTCCACCCAAGGTGAACAGGGCTGCTGACAAGGGTTTGGGTCAGCCATGACCATCACTGAGCACTGGGCTGGGACATAGAGCTGGGAGGGTCATGGTGAGGTCCATGCTTTCATTAATCAGAAAAAAGCTAACAATGTAAAAAAGGAGTTGGTTTGGGTTTTTGTTTTTTGTTTGGTTTTTTTTTTCAATTACCCTTCTTAGGGCAGTTACCTTTTCAAATAGAAATCCTGTTTCATTGCCAAAAGCTGTATCTAGATTCTACTTAAAGAAAGGTGATAGAAACACATCTGCAGCATTTTTGTTAAAAAGTCAGCTCTCCACATAACTGATACAGACGTATATGAAAAAATGCACTCTATGCAGAAGCTTGTTATTTATTTTTTTATTTTGGTAGGCATCAGCACTGCTATTCAACTTTATCATAAAACACTCAATTCTTCTAATACTAAGATTCATCCCTACGCCAGCTACTGTGGAAATGTCTCCATTCAAAATAACTTTGAGCATGGCCAACAAGCTGCTAGAAAGCTTGTATTTATTCACTGCCACATATTTTTTGAGGTATAAACTTTGCAGTCCACCTTCATCCTTTGTTGTGCTAACCAAGACCTTTTTTTCTTTCAAGGTGAAGCTGAGATATAGTGGTCTAAAGTAAGTACAGGTCTACACATGGCTTCAGAAAGCTAGAAGTTCGAAGAACAGCCATGAGGAGCTAAGTCACCCTTATGGACACTGAGAGAGATTTTGCCTCTCTGCACTTGTCTCCTCCTGCTTGTTAACTAGGCAAGGTCTGGCTACACATGCTCTCTGAAGCCAAAATCAGCTGCCCTCTAAAGGAATCCTGAGCAGATGGCTTTCAAACATCATCTCTTACAGCTCTCCAAATGCTGCCGTTTCAGAAAGGTGTTATGAGAAACAGCTGTTTTTTATTTTGTTCAAAATAAATCAGCAGCATGTTAATTGGTATTCTGGAAAGAGAATCCCTACTTAGTGCAATGTAACGGATGCCAGAAACAGAGAGACACTGATACTGGTGGGGCTGCTGGTTATGCAAGGGTGACTTCTTTAAAAGGAGACACTTTAATGGCACTGCCAGATCTGTTTCAAAGTGAGAGCAAGCTTTTTTTTTTTCCCCTGGAAAATGATACTAACATCAGTATAGTCTCAGTGTCTGTCCCTCTACTTTCTAAAGTAGCAACTCTCAGCTTCTGCAAAATTTAAGCCCCATAACTCCCCTTATCAAGCAATGTATTTTATCAGCTGAAATATCTTATTGAATGTGATTCAGATGGTGATATTAGGCAGTGGATGTTACTGAAATTTTATTACCTGGTGGTATTTAAAACTAAATTAGTCCAATAGATAAAAGCTTATTGCACATGATGGAATGGAGTAATATCTTGTATCCTAGCTGTGTGCTCCTCTAAAGCCACTGTAAATATTGGAACAGACTTATTGTGAATTTGAAAATATTAAAAAAATTACATGGAAAAAATGTTTTTTACATAGTGGCTTTGAACAAATTATGCAGATAAGAAAAAAGAGATTTCATTCCTCTTGGTTTCTGGATCAAAAACCTGAAAAAGTCTATGACTTATAGCTGGCAGGTTTGGTTGGATTTTTATTTTTTTAATCAAAACTGAGTCTGTGTAGAACAGAGTGATCTGTATGCAGAGTATGCAGTTAACCACTGCTATTCACCACCAATAACACAGATGGATCTGCTGATTTAAGTTGTGAAACATATGGCTTTAGTAAGGAAGAAATGACAGCTGAGCTAAGTATCTTTGACAGAGTAACTCTAGAAAAAGAATAAAAAGTTAGTTGCTTTGAAAATTGCCTTGCTTTCTTCAAAGCCCACACTCTTCACTTCACCCTCTGTCATCTTAATATCCATGAGTTCTGTTTCATGTAAGAAGTTTTTCATGTCTTTGTACCTTTCAAAATTATATGAGATACATGGCCAGGAGCAACTGCCAGGATTAGCATTACTGAGCACGGAACATGCTATTTCTTTCAAGTCAGAGAAACCAATTGCTTTTATTACATTAAAAACTGACCATGGATTATATCTCTTCTTCTATTGCATTTAGCCTTTCTTTTAAAACTATTAGTAGTGAATAATTTTGTTAAGGTCCAACTTGTCTCCATAATAAAAAGCTTTCAACTGCTTCTGATTTTAAAAATGTATAAAAGGCCTAGCTATGATTAATTATACTTAGTTTCAGCAGTTGCTGAAGCTACAGTTCTGTGGAAATGTTTCTGACACCTAAACGTAGAATTTCTAGAATACCTAGTTAGTTTTTATAGTCTTCTCAGTCACATAATTCCAGTTGGGAAGTGATTGTGCCCCTGTACTCAGCACTCAGGATACACTTTACCTTGAGTACTGGGTTCAGTTTTGGGCCCTTCGCTGCAAGAAAGACATTGAAGTGCTGGAGCGTGTCCAGAGGAAAGCCACCAAGCTGGTGAGGGGTCTAGAGAACAAGTCTTATGAGAAGAGGCTGAGGGAACTGGGCATGTTTAGTTAGGAGGAGGCTGAGGGGAGACCACATTGCCCTCTACTACTCCTTGCAAGGAGGCTGTAGAGAGGTGGGGTTTGGCCTCTTCTCCCAAGTGAATAACAACAGGACCAGAGGCAATGGTCTGAAGCCGCGGCAGGTGAAGTTTAGATTAGATATAAGGAAGAATTACTTTACTGAGAGGGTGGTCAGGCACTGGAATGACCTGCCCAGGGAGGTGACGGAGTCACCAGCCCTGGAGGTATTTAAGAAATGTGTAGACATTGCACTTCAGAGCATGCTTCAGCATCCAAGATTATTTGGTTGGGTAATTTGTTTTGTGTGGTTTCTTTGGTGGTTTGGTCTTTTTTTGGTTTTGGGGTTTTTTTTTGTGTGTGTGTTTATGGTTGGACACGATGATCTTGAAGGTCTCTTCCTTCCAATCATGAAGATTTTGTGAAGCTTTATTCTTTCTGTGCAATAAAGAGATCAGAACTTTTATACAGATAATTTTCACTTAAGTTAATTGACACAGAGCAGATTCTGTAGCTTTTCCTGGTGTGTGTTCTGTTTCAAGGTTACACTCAGGTAGTCACTGTTCACACTGTTGTTTATACAATAGCAACAATTACAGTTGCAAACTGTAAAAATAGGAAAGAGCTGTGCTGCTGGGTATCAGCTATATATGAGTCTTTAAAACTGAGTGATGATTCTGGAACATGAAAACACTAAGACATCATTTGTAGCAGAATGTTCTCTAATGGGAGAAAATGTATAAGGACTTCTGAGAAAGTTCGGCAATTAAAATAACAAAACACCTGGTTCTGTTTTCACATTCTTTTTTTTGTACAAATTCTTTACATAAATCCTGCATTTCTAGCATGTGAGAGATAAAAAGGTCTCAATACACCAAGCAATATTAAGAGACCTCAGTTGAATTAATTTTATCTAATGCAGTAGATCTCTGGATTTCAAATACTGCTATAATCTAGATGTCTATGACTAAACATGGTAGCTATTAAAAATATTATTATAACCTGATTACAAATGAATGACAACTAGCATTTTATTTTTTATTGGATCAACCTTTTACACTGCTTTGGATAGGGTATAGACATGTATTTTACCAACCTTTTCTAAAGAAGAGACGTTTATTTTTAAGGTTCACAAAAAAACTTGTACTCAAGCCATGGAACTCTGAGTCTCAGCCAGCTGTTAATTTGATGGAACTATTCTTCTAGAAAGTCATTATAGTTTTGCCCTGGCTTCCCTAGATAAAGTGTTGCTTGTCGTATTCAGTAAATTAAGGAGGGTCCCAGAGGTGTTTCAGCTTGAAATAAAGTCTTTCAAGACAAGGAACACAGAAAGGCACTTGGTGAAACTTCTGTGTCTAGTTCAGAAGTGTGATAATTGTTGCTTCTGGTTTGGTACTAAAATCTGGGCAAAAACCTAGACTGAAAATGCAACATTTCTTAAAGGCTTTCCTACTAGAAGTAGGGTTTTGGCTTTTCTCGAAGATAAGGCAATGTGATGCTAGTATGACAGCTATGTGAGTATACTACAGCTGACATGGAGGAAAACTTGTCGTCTGTTTTGATGATCTTTTTTCCTCTTCATTCCAGTTTCTTGCTCATGAAGAACAACAGCTTTAAACTTCCCAAGAGCTTTTCTTTAAACATCGAACATTGAAAAACCTACCTGTTTTAAGGAAGAATATTTTCATAGGTCACTGACAGTAATAACTACCACCACAATGGCTCCATTTATGAAGCTATACCTCAACAAAATAAAATTGCTGCAGTTAGATTTTCAATATTCTTGCAAAGAAATGCCACGGTATAACACAGTAACAACTCACACCCAGTGTTAGCCACTGCAATGAAATTCTAATATCAGAGGACCTAATGTTAAGAAGGAGGGAGCATATTACACCAGAAATGTTCTCGACTTCCTTTATTTTTTTAGATTTTGTTTACTCTCTACTGAATTAAAATTGTTACCATTTTTTGTTGTTGTATATATGTTGGCTTTTTTTGCAGTTGATATTTTTATATATCACATTGGACTGTTGCCATATAATTGGCACTGGCATAAATAAAATGTATTATGTCTTTAGTATAGCAATTTAAAACATTATCTGTCATTGATATAAATAATCTATTTTCAGAGAAAATGTGTTCTGTGCTTCATACACAGTATCATACTTATCATTACACTGAGAGAACGGATCAGGTAAAATGAAATGCAGTGATGTGACCACATGTGAACATTTTCTTCTGAAAACATAGTTCATTGCAGCATTTTTAGTCTTAATTGATGGCTATTCACTGAGGTCTCCACCTACAGAATGCTATTTGTTTCCAGATGCTACAACATATTCTACATAGATTTTTGAGGAAAGCTAAACTCAAAATAACAAAAGTAGACTGAGTTCAGAAACTACTGGAATTTACTGGCCATTTCCACAGTTTTAAAAGCAAACCTAAGTTTGATACGTAAGTATAAGCCTTTCTTCTTAGGACTTGTCAGAAGAACAATGCTTCTCAGTATAGCAAAAAACATGGTACACTAAGGAGAAACAATTTCTCCAAAGACATAGTAACTCATAAATATGTATACATAGTTGTTTGCATGTACAATTACATTGCACACTTTTTTCACTTAGCTGTACCACATAATTTAAAAAATATATTACAAATTATTGTGACTGACCAGTTTAGCATGACTAATAAAGCCAGAGAGTCATGACTAGAGAACTAACAGCACTAAAACTTATAAAATCATAGAAACACAAAAAAAAGTAACAGTTAAGCAGAATATTGAAATAGAAATAGAAAAAACATATGATATTCAGTACATGCAATTCAAACTAAAAGAAAGGAGTGCAACTTAACAATAAAAAGAAAGAATCAAAGACTTCGAAATTTGATCTTTTGGCAGAAAAGAAACATTCTTCATACACTGGTCGATGCATGGGGTCATATCCACATCATGTAAAACCAGATATGAATGACAGCTCCAGAGAGAATAGACAAAACCAGGTAGAGAGTTAGAGCAGTAACTGATAAAACCAAAGCTGAAGAAAGACATTTTGGATGCTGGCACATGGCACTTGCTTTACTTCATGCTTTACTTCATGCTTGTCCAGATTTTTCTACATTGCTTTCTCTCTCCTTTGCTGTGGACGTGCAATTTCTCATCCAAGCTCATGGCAGCAAGGAGGAGTTAGCCCTATATGCTTCTTCCTCTTCCTTTCACATAAACTTGCTATATCTTTGTTTCAAGATTTTGCATGGAAAGGTGGGTATCTTTTAAGAATGTTTAAGAATCTTCACAAGATTCACAACATTTAAGACCACTGTAATCTCTAGAAAATAGTTTACACTGTGGAAATCAGTCATGAAAACTCTAATTAATCCTTAGCCATAAACCTGTTAAGATCTGAAATTTACCCTTCCCTATAATCTATAGCAGATAGATAGCCATTCTCAATGTATAGTTAATACTGCAGAAGTGGCTGTCTCTATAAACACTCTTTGCAAGATATGTCTTTTAGTAGCTTTTATTTGACAGCTGGTAAAAGCGAATGTTCCACAAAGGACAAATAATCAGGTTGTACAGACCATCTAATAGAGTTAATGCCAGAAGAAAAAACCATAACGTAGCACTTCAGCACAAAACTCTAGACTCTTGAGAGCTTGATTATATGTTTAGTGACACTACAAAAATGCCTTTATTCATTATTGTAATGTTCCTGAACACGTGTCATTTGAGACCTACAATAAGTATTTCATGTATTTGTGAAGAATGAGCCATAAATCTGAGGAAACAGCTGCCATTAAAAACAAGATGGCTGTATTATAAGCCACCAAGACTTAAAAGGATTACATTTAGAAGGTTAAATTCAATGTCATTCTTTTTTCAGTCATGAATCGTAAAATCCATTCTGTTGGCTAGAAACCAGAAGCAATTCAAAGCTAGAATGAAATATGTACTAAAGGGGGAGGGAGGGAGGATGACAATTAATTTTGGAAACAAGAATGTAATTTTTGATTGCAGCAGTAAAGATCCATGAAAGCTGTCCTTGGTTATTAAATAAAGGCAACAGTTGTGCCTTGTTATTGCAGTACCACTTTATTTCTGAGATACCACCTATTCCAAAAATTACAGTGCTCTGATAACTCTCAGAGACTGTGAATGTAAGAAACAGCTTGAATATTCTGAAATCTGCTCTATGGTTGGTGAATTTTTCTGATGGGGGTCACAGAGAGTCAATATTGAGACATATTTGCATCTGGGTTGAGTAATAAAAGGATCACACCCTTTAATAAGGAAGGCTAAAATAATATTGCATGGTTTAGTCAAGCAAATGCAGGCTACAGAGGGTAACCATCTATAAATAAATCAAAGAGAAAATAATGGGGAGAGGGGACCCTCAAGCTAAAGGACAAGTGTTGACCCAAGAAGTGGATATAAAATGGTTCTGAACACATTTAGATTATAAATTGGAAAATTCCTACTCAGAGTAAGAGGAGCATAACCTAATTGCTTTTAAAATGGGTCACTTTGTGAAGAAGTAATATGGGAACAGCAAGTGGGCTATTCTGAATGCCCAGCAGGTTGTTTGAATGATTTCCATGTCCTCACCCCTGGCCTTGTTTTCCTACATTTCTACTGATCTCAGTAGTTTTTTGTGTTATGTCCATTTTGTAAGGATTTAGGAAAAAAAAAGACATTGTAAGTATAGAGCACTCTTAATCTCAACCACTCCTAAAAGATATAACATATAACTTATGCTTACAATTTAAACAGGTATGTAAGTATATTGCTAAGATGGAACTAACTGTATTTAATCATCCATAATTCCTCTCTTGGGACAAAATAAATTGCTCCTGTGAAAAAAGTCCGCAGTTTATCAGCCATTATCTACACTACTATTCTGTCCCACAGTAAAATAATCACTGTTTCATTATTTATTCTCTGCTGTTCTACTGAATGCCTACCATTCACTGTAATAACAACTATACTGCTGATTTTTGAAGAAGGCAGAAAACATACAGAGACTTGTCTGATCACAATTACCTTCATATTCATACAGTTTAGCATAAACTGCTGCAAGACAGAAATCTTAAGAATCCTGAAAGCAGGGAGCACAATCCAGGACTGTCCTATCACAACAGAGTGCTCTCATCCTCACCATCAGGGTGAGAACCTACGTTCCTGACTGCAGAGGCAGGGAAACGCTCAGACACACAGGGATGGAAGTCCTGACCCTCCTAAAAGGTTACAGCCATGTAATGTCCTGCCACATCCCTCTGAGGGTAGTGAGACACTGGTACAGAGAAGTTATGGTTGCCCCAGCCCTGGAAGTGCTCAAAACCAGGCTTGGTGGGGTTTTGAGCAGCCTGATCTAGTGGGAGGTGTCCCTGTCCAGGGCAGGGGGTTAGACTAGATGATCTTTAAGGTCCCTTCCAACCTAAACCATTCTATGATTTTGTGATCACTCAGAGCAGTAGCAATTTCTGAATCTGAATCCCAGTTTCACAAATATCCCTTTGGTTAGACACGACAGTCCAGGAAAGGAGCAAGATTTCCATCTCTGCCATTTCCTAGAAGATGATTTAAGCACCCTTCTGACAATTCTGTGATTACCGTAACTCCTAGATTTCAACTCCGGTTGAAATTCTGCATCTACTTTTTAGGCAATCTGAAAATGGCTGTTACAGCCTGGTCTCTAGTGTCTGCTTATTTATATTCAGACCAAAATCTACATTTTGCACAGCTTGGTTTTTTTCCATTTAGTGAACCGGTTCAAGATTTGAGGAGACATTATTTCCCCAAATATTACACATATAGAGAGATTGCATGTTGTATTCCAACACCATGAAAAAAAAAGTGATGTTTTATATGAATAGAGTTTAGAAATAAGTAGGAAGTGTTTCAAACACCTTAGAATTGTAAACAAATAAGGGAATACATGGAAAGTGTCTACAAAGAAATGAACCACTGATCTCATGACATACCAGGAGCTGGAGAAAACAAGGTCAGCTTCTTCTTTTTCAATCGTCTATATTTCAGGAATTATGGCTATGTTTAAATCAGTGTTAAAGGTGACTCCTAGATGGCTGAGAAGCCTGAAAAAAAACCCTGTTCTGGTATCGGACTGCAAGGAATGACAGGAATTTTGAATGGGTCTTGAGTCCATGGCATCACATGAAAAAGTTATATCATTATAGGACAAACAACAAAATGGAAGAGTTTAATAACATCTGGATCTCATTTCAAGCCATAGAAATGGAGAAGAAAAGGCAGGAATCTGATTTAGTAGTATGCGTTTAGCATAAGTAAGGAATTGATATATGCCTGGGATATTATATTCAGGCAGAGGGACTGGAGCAGAGCAGAATGTACTGATATATTAAATAGTTACATTTCTATTAGATTGTAAATAGCATTGGTTGTTTCCCAAATATAATTTTGGAAAAGTCTTATATCACATTTTCTTTTGTTTCAGTCACTAGGGCATTAAAATGTGACTGCATATAAGCTCATGAACCAATGGTTTTATGAGCAGACTTGCATACATTAAAAATGCTGATACATTTAATATTACCTCAGGTTGCAGTGTCAACGGAATATAGATTTATTCCAGGAAAAAAAATATATTTTCAGAAAGGCTTGCTTATATATCTAGCAATCCTGCAAATTAGTCTAGCGTTCATGAAAAACACAAAGCTAGAAGAGAGGAAGGCTGGAGACATTTTTTAACACCAAGATACAGCACGGACATCAGCACAACTTCCTCCAGACTGGCCTACCGACATAGGTCACTTGTAGCTGAGTAGCCCAACTGGTCCTAGAGTGGAATAGTGGCCAATGTCCTGGCTGGACATCACAGCTGGCTGTGATTGTATCTTGAGCCCCAGTTCTTCAGTAAAGCCTAGATCAAAGCATTCCAGGTCTTTTCAGAAAACACTGTGCAGACTGTAAGTTAAATCTGATGTGTTTAAAATAAGAACTTAAAGGTTTTATGCACCTTTATCTTGCTGACCTCTGACTCTGTTCCTTCCCTGAAGTGACAGATCCAACATTTAAATTAAGTCGTAAATATTTAAATACATTTTCCATAAGCTTCATAGTGTCTTAGGCATGACAAAAATCTCACGTCTAATTATTTCCTTAAACCCATAAAACACACCATCATAAACCACACATGAGAATGACAAAGCTTTCTCTAGCAGATAATGTCCAGATATTTTTGGCCTGTAGTCTGAAGTAACACTGGTATAAGATCTATTTAACACTCTCTTTTTGGTGGCTCTTTCCTATTAGTACTAATTTTCTTCTCTGTCTGGGTGTGACATCCAGGGTTGATTAAACTTTTATGAAATCTGATGTTCATGTTCTTCATGCGCTTCCTCAGTTTTCTAAACCCCTTCAGGTTCTCAAATGTTGTGTTTTGACTAAGATCCATGTCTTCAAAAAGGTCGAGGAAGGGATGCAATCAAAAGAGACTGGGATGGATAGATGGTTCATCCAGTGAACGCACAAATTCTATCATCGTGTTCATTCCAGTCCTGCCCCTTCCTTCACCTTTGTATCCCATTAAATGCTAAATCATTAGCAGTGGAGGTAAGGGATAAAGTTAAAAAAAAAAAAAGGGACAAAAGATGTCCAGCATTACAACAGGCAAACAGCTGCTGTGCTGGTACCATTTACAATATGTTCATATATACTGCTTGCTTGCTGCAGGAAGAAGATATTAATATATTTTTTTTATAATTATTAAAAATAAAAAACAACAAAGTAAGCTTTTTCTAGAATTTCCAAGAATAGATACAACACAACAACCAGTAACCTAAGCTCCAGGGTTTGCTTTTGTGAGCATTACATTCTTCAGTTAAAATAAATCAATGTATTAAAACAGTCTCCTTTTTAAAAAAGAAGACTGTTGTAGTCTTGTGGTAAGGTTGGCAGTAGTAAGGCTAAAAAACAAACAAACAAACAAAAAAGTTAACATATTTGTCTTTGCTTAAACATTTTTATTAACTAAGCTTAAATGTCTATTTCAAATATTATGCCCTTGTCCTTTTTTCATTTATTGTGCTGGAAAAATTAGTGCAGATGATAAGATCAAACTATTCTTATAGTTCTGTTTTAATGTTACCTTGGCATAATAATAATAAAAAAGTCTCATAACCACAATTACTATATTCAGCATGGGAAGTAAACTGTTTTATAACTGTCAATGCAGAGAAGTACTAAATGTTTATTGTTATAAATGTTTTTCTGAAAGCAGATATTTTGCCTTTACTTTAAAAATGAAAATTTTGTGGAGTACTCTTTTAATAAAGACGAAAAAGTCAAATATAAAGAAAACACCCATAAGAAGCAGCTAATGCTCTGAGGAGGAGCAAGGTGTAGAGTTGCCAGTGTTGTGATCATATGAATACTCAAAAGAAAAATAAAATTCAGCACATCCAAAATGATGAGGTAATTTTAAAGCCTGAGAGTTCAATTACCTTTTTTTTTTTTTTTTTAACTTTAGAGTTTGTTTGAAGTTAGTGTGGTCTTTGCTCACCCAGAAACAGATGAGGAGTGCCGTTTCCTGTAAGTTTTTATATANGTTTCCATGGGGAGCAATGATAAAAAATAAGTATTTATTATTATTATTATAAGTAATAATAATAATAATAATTTATTTCTAGCTTCTAACTATCAACTGTTATTAATTTAAAGAAAGTGACATCTCACACTTAGTTTTCATTGTACACATTTGAAAGAGCAGTGTTTGAGTTTGCTGGAAAAAAGGTGTAAAAATATCCCCCTGTAGGGAGTTGAAGTGACACCTTTTTTCTAGTCAGGCCTTGAGGTGAGTAACATTTATCATTTACCAGTGAAAAATCAGAAACTGTTCCATGTTCCAGGAAGTGTTGCTAACAACAGCTTTTTTACTGGAAACTCATTCTTGCATCTCTTTTACCATGAATTGTACATGTGAAATACATTAGCCTAAGGACTTGAAATCTGGTGTCAAAGGCCAGCACCAAAGAAATGTTATAGGTTTTATTTCAGCTGGACTGCATACTCCATTCCAAGGACCGTCTTTAGGTATGCAAATGTTCATTTGTAGAATTTCTTTTCAGGCTTATGAATGTTAACTTGCTTTTATACCAGACTTACCACAGCAGCGTCTGCATCATGGACTAATTTAAATCAGCACCAGAAATGTGTCTGTATGTCACTCTCCCACCTCCCTGTTTTCTGTAAGGAACTGGGCGCATCTGGCTTCTTTGCTTCTTTTTTCTTTGCATCTGCTACGTATGTAAACTGTTGAATTCTCACTTCTCTTGTTCCATAATTGACAGCCTTTCATGTTTTAAACAGTGACTACTTGAGCAAGTCATTTGTGTTCTGTGTAAATTCAAGCCCTTACATGTTAAACTCATTGCACTATTGAAGTTAATTAGCAACTGAATTAGGTAATTGATCATCTACTAAAACACGCTTGTCTGGAATGTTTGTTTCATGACCCACTTATTTTTGTGGAATGTGCAGTTTTAATGCAAAGAATGAGTATAGTCTAGATAAGAGATGAGATGTGGGATGGTGCTGATTGGATATGAGGAAAAATTTCTTCACAGAAAGGGTTAAAAAGCACTGGAACAGGCTGCCCAGGGAAGTGGTGGAGTCACCATCCCTAGAGACATTTAAAAGATGTGGAGAAGTGAGGCTGAGGGCTATGGTTTAGTGGTGGTTTCACTAGTGTGAGGTTGGTGGTTGGACTTGATGGTCTTAAAGGTCCCTTCCAACCTAGATGATTCTATAACTGCATGTAGTGTCCTCCTGGCAGCTACATGCTGTGACAAATATCAATATGGGATTACAGTAGCTGAATCTGCTAATTGAGGTGAAGAGAGAAGACAAAAGTAAACTTGCAGAAAGCTATATGAAGAAACAAAACCCCCAAATGAGTACCTGTACTGGGCACAGCTGCCTGAGCAGTCAGGCATCAGCAGATCTCATCAGCCAGGCAAGGGAAGCAGGTGCTGTCCCTCACTCCTAGACTTATGATCTTCCATCTATCCCACGAATTCAGCTAAACCCCTATGTCCTTGAAAAAGCAAATATTGCCATTTTGCTAGATATAAAAGTTATAAGTTCTGATAAGTTCTTAAACTGAAGTAGTAGTCTACACCTGTACGAGGTGTCATATCATTTGTACTGCACTGCTGATTACAGTCATAATGATAAAAAGTGGACTACTGGCCTATTTAGGCCACTTTCTTAATTAAGAAGTTGAACATTGAGAACTTACCTTTAATTAAGCACACTGATTACCACATTAACCTCATTATATGCTGCTGACAAGTGCAAATGAGTATCCTGAAGGTGGGATTCACCTGGCCAAACTTCACTATTCTTAAGCAAAGTACACTCACCACTTGTGAGGATGCTATGTCTCATATTTGCTGCTAATTCAACCTTAATTATGCATAAATTCATGTTCAATTTTCTAATAAACTCTAATGAAGCAATTACTTAGAGACTTCCTTCAGCTCCTGCTTGGAAACTCTTATAATTCATATCACTAATTAATTACATTCTTAATAATATTATTAGATTTCTTGAACAATCAGAGTTTCTGGCTCATGAATCACATCATTATTATTTTATTATGATTGTATTTTTATATCATACTCTGTAGTTCTGAATTATAGATGGACTTTGTTTTCACTCTGCTGCCTACCAAGAGAAATGCACTGCATTTTTTCCCCATTGTCACAGCTGCAAACCCTTAGAGTAGTATGTGGAAGAGTTTACTCTCCCAGAAAAAAAAAAAAAANCAAATATTTCCTGAAAAAAAATATTTTTTTTCAAATTTATGTGTTGAAGATCACAGCATATAGACTGGCACACTGCCATTTAATTTCATAGAACTATGAAAAATAAAATGTATTTAATCCTGCTGAGATTCCAGCCTTTTGCGCTTCCTGCAACAAATCAAAATTATTAAAAACTAGCTGTACTCAAAGTTTCCATAACTGGCAAGTTGTTTAATATACTCTAAACCAGAAAGATACACAGGTAAGAGATTTAAAGTTATTAAAACATGATCAGTGGAGACTGATAGAAGCAACATCATAAAATAGGGTGACTGCTGTTGAAATTTAGAGGGAACAATCAGATAAAAAAATTCTGCTTCAGAGAACCATAATGGATAATGTAACAGGACATATCTTTTATCTGAAAAATTATTACAAAACTTGTAGGAAAGTTTAGACCAAGAAAGATAGTGATATGACTGATGGCATGTAACATCACAGTGTTTTCAGAATTACCGTCTCATCCAAGAACATAAACAGCATATGATGCAAAATGCTACCTGCCAGAAGAATTGTAAAAGCATATGCGCTTACATAGTTCATATCATTGTGGAATTTTCACCTTTTTGCCGATGTTCAAGTTTACTGGTGTTTTTTTCCAGTTTCATTAATATAACTTTTAATTTTAGTGAGGAAAATTTTATTGAGGAAATACACAGTAACCAGGAAGCAATAGAAAAAGATACTGTTAATTGTCCAGCAAAGTGCCTTTATTTTCTAAATAATTTTTGTAACCTGCTTGCCCTCTGCATGGTTTCATACACTGCCTAGCAGCCAAGGTGCTCTTTGGGACTAGTAATATTTCTCATTCCTCTTGGGCTGAACAATTGACAGAGATATGAGGAGGTGAGGTAGCCCTTGGCCTCAACACCACATCACCTATTTCAGGCAGACTCTTTAAAGGATGTCTTCTACAGATTCTGTTTTTCCTGACCAGAGAAACAACAAAACCAAAGCTACACAGACTAGTGATTCTGTTAAATATTTGTGTAGTGCACACTGAACGAGGTGAGATTTTTCAGCAGGCACCCTTGCCTACACTCTCTTCCCTCTCCACCAGTGGACACTCATTCTTTCCTGCCCTGTACCTTGTTCAGTCTCAGAAGAGTCGGAGTTGCTACAATATACATTAATTACCTCAGGTATTAGAATGCCATTTTAAATCTACCTTGTATATATTTTGTGTTCATTAGAAAAACACTAGGCAATATGCAAGGTAACACAGGATCAGACCTCTGGTATTTGACATAATAGAAGTGATTCTTCTCCTCGATTGCTTATGATTTTTTTTCTTCATCTGTTTTGCCCAGTTAGTTTATTCTGTGCAATAGTAGCTAGCTGTGCCAAATCTCTGCGCATTAAATAGTCTGCCAAAAAATTGCCCATAAAAAGTCTTACTTTGCCTTCCCTCTCCGTAATTTCTTTTTCTACCCTATCATAGCTTTTCTGTAAGTTTCAATTTTTTCCTATATTGTTACATTTTTGAAAGTATTTTCCAGCCACTGACAACTAAATATATATATTTTTGTTAGAATACTATCACAAATTAACTGTCTTATTCTGACCCCTCAATTTCAATATAGGCAAACTACAAATTTAGCCATTCTATAAATTATATACTGCTTCTTAACATTGCCTTATCAGGCAATATGCCCTTGTGCTTTCAGTTCATTTTCAGACTTCATTCCAAATCCTTTTGATAACTCCTAGGGCAAACATACAGGCCAGGCAGGAAAGAAGATTAACCCTCCAGTCCCAAAGGTAAAGAAACTTTCTGGGTTAGCAGAGAAAAATGTTAGTAGGGAAGGAGACAGAGGACACCATCATTTGAGTAAAGGCGATGAAGTAAGCACACAAGACAACTAGCTTGGTAGTGGACCATATACATCCCTTTGCATAATTATCTGTAATTTACATCAAGAATCCATATGCCTGCAAATAGCTTAATCCTTCAGGAGTACTGCCAGTAAAAGAAATACAGAAGAACCTAACATCTAGTATGGCTAGGAGGACAGAAGAAATGAGAAGGAAGTTCCTCTGCTTTATAATCCGATTTAACTACAGGAATTGGCAGGAAAATTAACTCTTCTGAGAAGATCACTCTGTATGGACTACATTTAGCAACTTCAATTTCTCTATGTGCAGAAATCCTCAGGATGGGCATTTAGTACTTGACAGACTTCCTACATCTGTCCAGATCTGTCTCCTCAGGCATGACCAGAGGCAGTTTATTGTGAAGGATAAATTAAGAAGCAGAAGGAGTTTTGCCTATTGGTCCCTTCCAAGAGAGGTCAGATGCCACACATGAACTTGAATGTCAATTTCAAAACATGAAGGGTCACTGGATAAGTGTCTGTCACTCCAACAGAACAAGTTTTGCTTATTGGATTTAGGGGATAAAAATTATTTTAGCAGTAGTAATCACCTATTGGCTAATTTATACTGATAAAACACTCTGCAAAGTACCAGCAAAACCAGTGGTCACTAGGCTGGTGACTGGCAAGCTTTCGAGATGCTAAGATGTGGGTGCAATTCGAAAACTGGTGCTGGAATAGTCAAAAACACAGATACAACTAGATGAGCTCAGACTGAATTAACCATCCTCATGAATATACAAGAAAATAGCGGGAGCTCAAGAAATGTACATGGTCTAAAGCTATCTCATACAAGAAGTTAATATTTCCCATACTGTAGTCTTTTCAGAGACTTGAAACTTCATTACAGGGCAGCAGATAAACATAGTAATACTTGGAGGAGTTAAACAATAAAAAAAGCTTGATTTTTTGTGAAAATCCAAAAGCAACAGAACATATTGAGGAATAAAATGGAGCAGCAGGTAGTATAATTTCTTTCAGTTCATTGACGACTAGAAACTGGTTTATAGTCCTGTGGTGCCAAAAGAGGAACTAAGAATTGAGCTGGATATTTGTTCAATCATAGTCATCCCTGTCCAAAGACACAAAACAGGCCAACAGAGACATATGGCTGGGATTAAGGAGCAAAATGTAAGAATGAATGAAAATAAGAATGGAAACAGTATTGGCAGCAAACAGCATGCAACTCCCACAGTTCTTAAAGTTAGATAAATGGAAGGAAAAAATGAAAGGAGGTTAGACAGAAAGACAGAAAAAGGGAGAGAAAAGAAGACACAGAGTTTTAATGAAGCTGATAAGAAAAGAAATTAAATCAGAGCCCTCGATGTCCCAAAGTTTCTGCAGCTTCTTCTGCTACCTGAAGCATGTTTTCCTCTACATTGTAGTGGAATTGGACTCCTCACTGTGAGTCTCCCCATTATAATTCTGGTTTGAGAGCAGAGGTGAGTCCAATTCACCTTCTTTCACAGTGGGACAGTAATGAGCTATTCTAGCTATTCTATTATCTGGATTTTTCAGCCTACCCCCTTCTGGTTTTATACATTCAAAAATTATAAAAGTCTTCAATAATAATCTAATTTAACTTTTTGGACACCAGAGACAGTAGGCTTCCATAGACATCCTCCTTTAATTTTGAGCTACATACTTTTTTTCATATATATAATGCCTCATATCACTATACTAAAGCACATATTGTTTGCTTATACTCCGTGACCTGTCATACCCATTTTTTATCATTTTTTCTGTCTTTATGTCATCTGCCAACTTTGTCAGTACTGATTTTATGGGTTTTTTTCCCATTACTTAAAATGCTAAACAGAATGAGACCAAAAATCAATTTTTGTGAGACTCAACTGGAATCGACCCCCTCGGTGACAATTACTGTTATGTTTTGACTGCTGGTTAGTCAGCTTCAATCTAGTCAATGGCCGTCATGCTAACTTTGTATCATCCTACTTTCTTAATCAAAATGTCATGCAGAAACAAGGAAAATGCCTTACTGATAATTACTTTTTATCAATTGGTTTATAATCTTATGGGGGG
>VXBJ01003864.1:1908030-1934545 GCA_013400055.1 Nycticryphes semicollaris
ATAAACAGCTGTTTGCAGATTTCACAGTGAAACGTAAAGTAAGGTTTTTAAAAAATAATTATACCATTAAGCATTCAGTCTTGTGCCTAGTCATTATTTTTTTAAAGTCTATCCTCAAAGCTTACTGATTTCCAGTACCTTGACTTTCATTTGCCACTGTGTGTTCCTAAATACACACAAAATGTGTATGCCAGCTTTCTAAATTTTATGGCATTTAAAAAATATATATTGAGCTC
Organism: Nycticryphes semicollaris; assembly: GCA_013400055.1. NCBI lineage: Eukaryota > Metazoa > Chordata > Aves > Charadriiformes > Rostratulidae > Nycticryphes > Nycticryphes semicollaris. Next base: position 1,908,267 of record VXBJ01003864.1, read on the forward strand.
CTAAAATATGGGGACACATTTGAAAAGTGTATCTTAAGAAAACTCTCTAAAAAGTGCAGTGAAAGTTTGATACAGTAGTATGCAAAACATTGTAATGGTTCAAGTTTTTTGCAGAAAGGATAATTACTCCATTTTTTTAGGCTACCAGTCATTAGATTTCAAAATAGCTATTTTAGGAGTAACTGTAAAAGCTCTCCTATAAAACACAAATATGTTGATAACACGATCACAATTGAAATACCTTACCTGCAGTAAGGACAGAAGTAACCTCCAGAGGAAGAGAAAAGAAAGTTAAATCAAGCTATATTTCTCACAAAATACTTTTTATCTTATTTCTATAGCCTGTGAATTGACTAAATCAGGCTTACTCCTTAATATATTCCTTTAGTGCAGTTACTCTTGGCCCTTTCTGTCCAAATTCCTTTAAAAAACTACAGGTCAGAATTGTCCTCAAAAAGTCGTTCTGTGTCTAATCTAGACCCAGACTCAACCGTTGAGTTGCTTGACTTCAACAGATTTACATCTGAAATGAATTTAAGCAATCGTGCCCTCTGAGAGTCCACAGTCCATAAAATAGTTCTGGGAATGAAAGGAGAGAACAAACTGAGATAAAAGATACAGACAGCTTTTCCCTGAATTATTCATCTTAGATTTTGGTGTAGTGTTCTTCCTATGCCATACAATATTTGGCTGTGTAATCTGTGCAGAGTCCTCACTGAAGCTTGGGGTGACACGCTACAAACGAACATGTCTCATTTCATTTCTCCAAGCTTTGATTCTGCAAAGTCCCTGAAATGTATTCGTCTTTGATTATATGCTTAAAATCACTTTATACATACTATGTGCTCAAGTTCAAGGGTGAAAATGACATACATTAATTTTAAGTATTCAAAAATTATGTGCTGTTTAAACCACACATCTAGGCTGTCTTTATAGTAGTTAGGCTATAATATGCCTCCACAGACTGATTAATTCCTTCCAAAGATGGACTGTAATACAGGTAGTGTTAATTGTCCTCTAGAGAAGCTTACTTTTCTCATTTAATTATTGGGGGAACCTAGACAACAAGCTAGGGCAAGGCAATTAAAATGCCTTTCAAGAAGAAAGTATGCACAAATGTCTTCAGTGGGATTTAAATAATAATTCCAGCCTGCTCTCTTTAGCAGTAATGGCAACATTTCTACAGGTTTACACAGAAAACGAGGCAGGTTAATCACAACTTGATGATTCAGGAGTATTGCTGACTTCTAACATAAACTAATTTTGCTTAACTAGTTTTGGTATAATATCAGTACAGTGTTCCAATCCAAAGTATCTAAAGTAAAACTTTTTCTCTACCAGAGACTGAAATGGGTATTGTTTTCAGGGATCGTGAAGGACTCTGAGCTCATGGCAGCTAATCTCATTTTTAGTTGTTACCATTTGTTTTAATGGATGCCTTGTCCTGACAGAGCTTTCTTTTAATTTCCAGTGACACTACCAACAGAAACCAACAATCTTTCCAACCAATTTTATGGGGTTTTTTTTTGCCCATTATGCCTGCACTGAGCCTCTTCTGCCACAATTTTTATATACAGAAATGCCACTATTTCCTCTCTGCTTTGTTCCAAACTATCACCACGGACATTTGTAACTGGGTATATGATTTTATGCTTGAGGCTCCACCTATCAAAAATTGCTGCATCAACATCTTGTCCTCTGATCATAGCATAATTATCACTTTCTGAGATAATGAACCTCATCAAGGTCTTCTCTTCTCATTTTCATTTATGAACAAGTTTGGCTACTGCCAGGAGTTAATGAAACTAGAAAGAGAGAGAGAGAAGGCAACACTGTCAGACTGGCATAATGCAGCTGAGAGAGTGTCAGGCATGCTCTTTAAAAGATCGCTGATACAAGTTGCCTGCCAAATATTCAGGTGAACCTTGAATGGCCCCAGGTGTCCTGCTTTAAGATCAATGGAATTTTAAGGGATATTTAAAATGATGTTAGATATTCTACCTAATGACTAAAAAGTTTTCTGATTTCAGAAAACAATCAGTCTGACTATGCATTGCAAGTTGTAGCGATTTTCCAGGATAATGGATATTTACATATATTCCATGGCAGGGAACATAATCATTGCCACAACTAACAAAATCTAGCAATTTATACATTTCAATATTCTCTTTTTGAAAATACTTGATACTGTTGGACAGAAAGATAAAAGAAACACTGTAGTGAATAATTACAGCAAGAATTTGTCTGAAATCCATCATCAGCTTATGTAATGATCCAGGTAAATCTTTACTAATTTCATATTTATTCCTAAAATCCAAACCAATAACATTTTCTTTTATGCAACTAATAATAGCTTCATTCTTTGATGGTTCATATTGACATTAATACTCTTTCCATACAGAATCAAAGAAGACGAATATATGATTTGATACTATAATATCTGTAATCAATAATGCACATCTTTCCATACATATCCCAAATAGTTATCTAAAATCTATAATAATAAACGACCTTCCCACTTCTGGACTTCAGGTGAATGTATATGTTTTAGCTACTGTATTTTAAACCATACATCCGTTACACTTTTGTAAAAGGACTTTCAAATACAATAGTTAACTTTTGTAGAGCTGCTACTCAGTATTACTCTGTGAATGTGAGGAATTTGATTTCTTGCTATTTTGGTCTTTGGAATTAGCCTTTTTATGGTAGAAATGGACCAATACAATGTATCTTTCTACTATGTCATGTGCTTCTGTGGTATGAGACACAGACATTTCCAGAAAAACAATGACCTTTCTGATGTGGTTCCTGTCATTTAACGGATCAATTCCAGAACCAAGAACCTAGTGGACTACTTAGAATTAATGGGGAGACTGACAAAGACCAACACTGAGATCTTGGTACTTAGTCTAATTAATAGACGAGGCATCCAAGTTCTTTTCAGAACCTAATCTGATATTCTTATCCTGTTATTATCGTTATAATATCTTAGTCAAAAGAATTTGATTCACAACAAGCTCCTTTTTATAAGCTTGTCTGTCCTGGGACCTTTTTCATGCAACTGTAATTCTGACATCTGGTAAGACTACTTTAAAATTTATATTCCTTATATCCAGGCTATAATATAAAATGTAGGAGAAAGCAATATCAAACAAAACCAAAAACCCAAAGGAACAATAAGCACTCAAGGAAAAGGCAAAACCACAGAAATATAAAAAGAAGACTCATGTTTATTTAATGAGTGCTCCTGATGGGGAAGAGAGCCAAAATAACCACTGACATTTTTGTGATTTTGACTTTTTAATTGCTTGTTTGTTCCTTTGGGAAGCTTGCTCAGGCATCCGTTAGATTTTTGCTAGCTAAATAAAGTGGTTGTTCATGTACTTCAGATTGCGTTTGTAACTACCTTCATTTCTTATTCGTTTTCAAATTCACTTTGAGCTACATTCTGATTTGAGCTATAATGCAATGTTGCAAAACCATAAAGTAAATGTATATTAGAACCTGCATATTCAATTAGACTGCACAGAAACATAGAAGCAAACTGAACACCATACTGAATTATCCCAGTGGTCATTTTATACATTAATTTATGTTTATAAATAGCAGGACCAAGGAGCTTGAGGGGCTGAATTAAGCAATCTGCAGTTGGCATATGTATAGTATAACCTGCCCCTTTACACAGGTCACCTGCTGCTTTCTGATTTTTAGAGACTGATTTAAACATAAAAGCCATAAAAGGCAGAATATAACTTCTGAAGTTTTATTTGTCATTAATTTGGAGGGCTCTGACATGATTAACTTATAAATGCTCAATTCCTCTTGAATCTCACTAAATTTAACCTAAATAAGTTCTTGAAAGCAGAAGTGTCACAGTTTAACAGCATTTTATATGAAAAAGTACAGAAAGTCTTGTAGTTTTCCAGCTTTGAACTAAATTGAATGTCCCCATGTTCTCGTGTCATGAGACAAGGGGATACGCATGCTGACTCCACCTCGTCTGTCATTGGTGATATTGTAGGTTTTTCCTCATGTTATCTCTTCATCTCTTTTCTAAAGCAAATAACCCTAACATTTTCAGCTTCCTTTCTTATGGCATTTTTCCCTATAGCATCAGTATTTTCACTCTTCTTGAGCTTCTTTCATTTTGAAGCATCTTTTTAAAAGGAAGGTAACCGAAAACCCAGATGAGACTGCAATATTGACTTGCACACGGTTTCTGATTTCACACTCCAACTCTGTTGTTTATGACTGACATTTTTGAGAAGATTTGCATTTTCTTTCTCATGCACTCTGCCTTGCTTATGTTAATATCACATTTCACCTGCTTATCGAGTGGCTTATTGTCCTGACTGGTTACTGCTCATCACAGTTCCTTCTGCTCCTGATTAGTCTAAATAATATCGTATGGTTTGCAGATTTATTGTCTTGTTGCTCATTTGCCTTCCAGGGACAGTTCTTGTATGAAATACAAGTATTAATCATTTCTCACAATGAAATCTTCCTTTTCTTTGGTCCTCTAGGTAGATTTTTATCTATAACAGAGTGTTGGCCTTTACATTCATGTTTCTTAGTTTCTCATAGTCCTGATTGAAGTCTTGTCAAGTGAAATGTCTTTGACAAGACTGTGAAAGTCTACCTGGTACATTCAAAGAATTCTAAAAGATTCAACTTGGTTTTCTCAGAAAATTAACATTATCAGCCTTTTTTAGTAGGTACAAGTTAATATAAAGCTTTGTGTGACTACGGGACTGTTAATCCTTCCAAGTAGCTTTTGAACCCAGAGGTAACTTGCCAATAAATTTGATGAGCTTCAGAAATCTTAAATTATTACAAATTTTATAAATGTAAGAAATCAAGAAGAGACTGGAGGCAGGAGATAATGCAGTGTGATGAGCTCAACCTTTATTATACATCAAAGAAACCACACATGGGAGATCTGTTGTCAATATTTGGATCACAGGAGAAACTCCTGGCTGCTTATGCCTTATTGGATATTTAAAAACCTACCGCTCAGTGAAAACATCTCTCCTGTGTGGATTCTTTAATATCTGGTAAAGCACAGACTTCAGCTGGTGTAATTAGCTAAGATGAAAAATCATACATTCAAGGGAAAAAAATTCTGGAAATCAGGCTTGATAGGTCCTGGTAATCCTAAAGATACCTTTTATCTAATCACATCCAGTTATCAGGTAGATATCTGCCAGGCCTTGCTTACTATTTCTTTTCCCATGTGTGTTTGTTTATGCAACGGTATCTGAGCCAATATTCAGATATTTTACTTCTACCATTATCTATACAATTATTTTTTTTTAATGTAGCACTCCACAGATTTGTAAAACGTGTCACTTTTTTCAATAGTAATTTGTCCTTCGATTATTACTACTTAGGTTCTTTTTTATTCTGAAAGTATTTTTTCTCTAATTTATATATTCCTGAGCTCTGAGTAATTTTGACCTGAATGGAATGCAGAGGACAGAAAATAATTGACTGCAGCGAATTACAGCAGAATAGTTAGAAAAAGTTTGAGAAACTGGGATGATATAGTAACTATTTCTTTTTTAACAACCTTCTGTTAAGGCTGTGACTATTTTTTTTACAAATGAAACAGATGTTCTTCTTTCTAGCATGTAACCACCAGTGAAAGTTTACAACAGCTTTCAGGAAAGGAATGGTGGATTTCAAGATGCTGTTTATATTTTTGTCCAGCCGTAACAATTTCCCTAGTATATTTGACTTACATTACAAAAGGGAGTTTTTTAAGCATCACAAGCAGTTCTGAGAATTTTACTATGGTTTTACAGAGTTTTTTGCTTCTGATTCTGAATTGAATACAGTGAAATACATGTGGTACAGGTCTTGTGTTCATAAAACTTTAAAAACTGAGGCAATCTCAACAAAGAATATAGATAAACTGGACATTTTCATAAAGAAGTGCCCAGGATAGCATCAAGAGAAGGAAGTGCGGGGCTTTATTTCCAATTCCTGACTGACACTGAGGAGCCTTGAACAGCCTCTAAGGAACTGAGAGGGAAGCACAGTTTGAGTTGAAAGCATTTCCACCTGCAGGAGAGAGAAAAGATCTTGAGAAGATCTTGAGAAATGGAGCAAGTAAGATAGCAATTCAGGGTGCAACTGACTCCCCAGTGCTAGGCCAGCTATGTGAAAGAAACTTTCTAATTAATAAGAGATGATGGTTAGAAAAAACAGAACATCAAGGCACAGGGAATTGCACAAGAATCTCAAACATGAAGCATAGGGACGACCCAGTTGCAGCAAATGCTCCAAATGAGGAATCAATTTCAAACCCAGACTTTTTCTGAAGTCAGAAAGGATGATGGAGTTGGTGCTCTGTTGAGGGCTGAGAAAAGCTGGTGGAATTAGAATCAAAATCTGGAGATTCAAACAGCTCCCTTTTACTAGTAATGAACTGGACAATTGGAGAAATGTGGTTAAATAAATAGTAAGAGTGAAAGAGGAGATGCCTCAGAGGCTTAGTGCATAGCTATCCATCAGGCATCCATACATTGAGCTTTTATAGTAGCAAACAGTGTGCCAGAGATCTATGAACTTCTAAATATGGAAATGAATATAATCTAACCAAAATCCTGTTAATTAACCAACAATATTTTGGTGGTTCAGAGAGTCTGAAAGGACATTTTTTTTTATACACTACAGTCTAACACTTGGATTCTACAGTTGGCAATATTAATGCAGAATATATTAGAAATAAAGCTAGGACACTGTTTTCAGGTTTTGCTTTTCTTTTTTTTTGTTCCCCTTAGGGCGTGATTGTGTCATGCCTTGTAGCCCTCTGAGTTAGAAGCAAATAGGCAAACTCTCTTATAAAAAGCACAATTGTTTTTTTCAGTCACTCCTTTTAGCTGATTAACTGTGTTGTACAACACAACCTGAAGGGTTGGTCGCTTTTACTTACAAGCAGAAGACTATCAGCAGAATATGACAATTATCATTAGAAGACAAAGAAGAAGACTGAGCATAATTATTTGGCAGGCTGTTGTGCTGGGACAGGAGAGGAGGACAAGAATTTTTGTTTCTTTTTAAAAGGGAGCTGGATCTTTGAGTAGGATGCCAGATACTTTTTTGTTGTAGCTTTCACAAAATATAAAGTTATTCTAGTATTTAGTTTTGTCAGAAGTCAAAGAACAAAGGCAATTTCTAGCTAGAACTCTAGAAAACCAAATAACAGTTCACTAGTAACTCAGGTGTAAAAAAAATAATGAAAGCTTTTTTTTTTCAATGAGATATATTAGACGTTTTACTTACTCTAGTTGAAATGTTGAGGATTGAACAATTTTAATCTGATAATCTCTTTATATTTTCTCCCAAATTTTCTAAATAAACTCATTGCATATGTTTTATACCCTTGTAAGTCCACAAGCATAAATACTTGTATTTAAGAAATATTAGCCTACTCAGAGAACTTGTATATATGAGTCTTAAGGACATTTAAGAAGGAATTGGTGTTGTGTCCAAGGGGAAACCTGCAATCAGCTGAATTAGCTAAAGATTTCATTACAAATGGTGCTGTGGAGTCATTTTATCATATCTTTGAAATTGTAAGTAATTTAAGTAGTAAATGCAAGTGTGCAGTAGTATATGGGGTGGGGATATTTACAGGATTCTAAAACATTCAAATGTGATCCTCCACTTACTATATCAAACTATTTATAGATATGAATGAAATTTAAATGCAATAAATACTTGTGGGTTTTATTTACTTTATTTAAAAAAAAAAGCTTTCCTACTCTGATATCTAAAGTTGTTATCAATGAAATTAGACAAAGCACAAAGCAACTGTTTTATATCAACAAAAATAACAGCTCCAATTAGTTTTACACATATTATGTAACTGCTACCAAGAGCATAAAGAATTAAGTAGCTATTGATACTGGTTTCCACAGAGTTTTATTAATTTGCTTTGGGTTTTTTAACAGTTTGGCAAACATCAGATGGTATTGGGTATAATAACATCAGTAGATATTTTCTTGAAATATATAGCACGCAGGATGTTCTTACTTGATGTAACCTAGAAATTACATTAGTGGAAAAGAGTCATATTAGACAGGTGAGGGTTACAACCATTTCCCTCATTACACACTAACAAGCTGGTTTTCATAGCTCTTCTGATTTCATTATATTACCTACATTTTTCTCTGCTCTTTAACTATAATCCTAATAATCACATATCTACTCATAGCAGCTTGTCTTTCTTAATTTACCTATCACTGCTCTACACTTTCCCCTGCTATCTGCAGCTTTCCTGAGTTTGTCAAACTTGTCAGCCAAATGTAGAGCAAAGAATTAGTAGTGAAAAGAGAAAGAAGCAGTGTTCCAGAAAGAAAACTAAACATTGTTAAGCTACCAGCAGTGAGTTCTGAATTTAGATAGGTAAAATTAGGATTCTGCAAATTTCCAGCATTGCTCAAAAATTCTAGCTGAAAAAATTGTGCATGAAATGGACAACAAAAAGGTATTAGACTAGGCATGAAGATATGAGACCAAAGTATTTGAAAAGTTCAAAGGAAAACATAAGGGAAGTGTACTAAATAAATAATGAGGGAATTAATGCAAGAGATGAGGAATGATTAAAGTTTCTTTTTTTAAAACAAAATTTGAAAGAATCCAAGTGCAAAGGGGTGTCATCAACCTAACAGTATGGTTACTGACCCTATTTGCCTGTTCAAATGTTTGCTTTCTAAATAAAAATGCACCTAGTAAATGACAATTAGAGTCATGACAAGAAGTTAAAAATAAAAATATGGCAAATTCCACACAAGAAACTAGCCAATGAAGCTCTCAAAGTCAAATGGCAGATAAATGGAAAGGCAACTGGAAGAATATGAAAACTTTGATGTATGTTATGGGGAGGAGCAAAACACTAGAGAAGCACTGATCTTAACAACAAACAGCAGATATTTTGCCTTTGACAAAGAAGCAAGTAATAGGCTGGAAGTGATCAGCAATACTAGTCAAATCAGTAAAAAACTGAAAAGCTTCAAATATTAAGTGGCAGGGCACAACAGAGTTCTGTTTTGAGAGAATAAAGCCATATAATCTGTTCTGCAAATAAAGAGACTCGTTGTCATGGTGCCTTTTGATTGCTGGAATAGATACAGGTTCTGGATTTCCTTGGCAGTATATGAAATCCAGCCAGCAGATAATACTCCTCAGAGGAGCAGGTAAGAGTAAAATTAGCTTTCCTTGAGGATACTGTTGAAATCTCTTAGACCTTTCAAACGCTGAAGAGAAATGTGAAAAATAGAGAAGCATTACTAAAGATTATACATCATATGTGCCGTGGTGTGCAGTAGAGAGGGTTTGGGAGCATTTGCGATAGTGAAGGATTAGAGAGGCTTTGAATTAGATGACCTCCAAACCAGGAAAGAATAAATACTCATATGTAGCTATGAAGTCCAATAAACAGGCATTCAATACACTTTTAGCTAGTTAGAAGGTGGGGGGAATGGGCAAACCTCTTAATGAATGCATGTGGTACAATGTTCAAATGCTTGAGGGTGAGCTGATGTGAAATATAAGTAGTAAGATTTAGTATTTTAGTACATTTGCATAAATGGAAGAAAAAAAATAGATATAAAATGTCAGAGATCATTCCCTCGTGATTCTTGTAGAATTCTTAAAACCTGTTCTTGCACAAAGTAAAAGGCTTAGCAGACTTCCAGTATGATAAAGTCTGATGCCTACAGTATTATGGCATTTATTTGCCCTATTATTTGTGATATTTTATGGCATTATCACATAACTTTTTGATTATATGGGAAGACAATGCTTAGTATCCTGTAAATAAGGACAAGGGCAAACAAAAAATGGGTTTTTGTGAGTAGCAGCTCGTTAATTTCTTATTATGATGTTTCTTTCTCAGGATTAATCTGGGATTCAATAAGACTTTAGTTTGTCTGGTCTTGATTGCTGTATGGTTTGTCAAACACAACGTTCTAGAAGAAGGGGTAAGAGATTGACCCCTCTGTGGGAGCAGAGGGAAATATTCTTGGGGGGGGGAATGTTTCAAAGTGCAAACTGACATAGGCAGAGGTACCTCTGCAGAACATGATAGCTTAGGAGACAGAGCAGAGAGTAAACCCAAAATTGTCCCTCCAGGGTGACAGAGAGACTGCAAAGGGCCATTTTGTTACAGCCCAAGAAGGCAGTTAAGGTAGCTGGATGAAAACCCTAAATGAAAGGTCCTGCTCCTCCTCAGGACATAGCTGACAAAGGGAGCAAGATTTGCTTCAAGTCCCCTCCTTTCTGTATTCACATTCTATTTTTTCTCTCTTTTTTTTATGAAAGAGTTTCTCTTTCCAGTTAAAGTTCTAATAAAAATGGGTCTATAATATCTCTTTGGTCCTTTTGGAAAGTTCACATAAAAGAACATAAAAGACATAGGCAGAACTGCCTTAAAGCACTGGCTGGTTTGGGGTGTTGTGGGAGTACCTACCTCAGTGTTCATTCACTTGCTAGTAAGCACTGAAAAGGGAAATTACCATTCTTCATTAAATACTTTCATGTGTTAAACTTCTTATCTCTGTATCTCACTTTGAACTGTATTGCTCACTTGGAGCAGAACCATCCTGGGAGGATGCCAGATAAAGTTTCCAAGATGTCAATAGCTGGAGGCACTATACCCATATAATGCAAGAGAGTTCTCTCGCTCCATTTTCCCTGACATATCCCTTAGATGCAATTATTCCATTGGATGCCTCCGTTTGTGCAAAGGGAGAGAGTCAGTAGCCGGCCAGCCAAATTCTAGCGTGCATAAAGCTAAAATCCTTTCTGGACAAGTTGCAAAGCTGTCAACTTGTGCATGATTCCCTCTTTTTCCCCATGGTTACGGCAGACTCTGCAGGATGGAAGTCAGATGACGGACGCGCAACGAAAGAGCTTACACCAAAGCTTGCTTGAGAGGATTGGGGACAATGCTTTCTCACAAGTACCCTCCATAAAAAAAATAATGTACCCACATTTGTTTCTTTCCCATCCCACCTTTGCAGAAAGCAACAGCCTTTGTTACACTCGGTCATTTGCTGAGATGAGCATTCCAAGTGCTGCCACGCTCCCCCCTCCCTCTCTCCCCGTGACTGACCAGGCAGAAAACGGTGTGTATTTGGAATGTAGTTTAGGATTAAAGTGACCTAATATTGTCCCAGAATTCAACCAGATATAATTTAATTTTCTATATTGCAGAGTCTGAATAATCTTTTTTTTTTTAATTAAATTTATCTTGGATTTAGTTTCATGCTCTCTGCACAAAAATGTCCAGTATATCTTGTGCTATAGTTAGTATATATGGACAAGTACAACTTTTCATTTACATTTTATAGTAAATTTTGGCAACAAGTAAACAATGCAATGAACCAAATTAATGGGGAGGAAATGCTTATTGTTTCATGTTCTTTCGGTAGAGGTTTTTGTTTCATGAGGCTGCTGTATTTAAGAGCTGATTTATTTAATACAGTATTTTTTGCTGGATAACAGCCATCTGCTTGTACTGGCCATACATACCACAACTGTAACTGTAAACAGTTTAATTTGCAAAAAGGTATCAGTTGTGTTTATTAAGTAGTCTGAGAATTATGACCAACAAATTATCCACACTAATTCAAAAATAAAAAATAAATATTGAAAATAATACAAAGCTGACAACAACTACAACAGCAAAATTTAAAAACATTTGAGTAATGTTGGTATTTTTCACTACCTATCACTGATATTTTTCAGCCAAAAGGGACTCATGGACAGCTCTATTTTAATAACCAAGTTTCCAACAATTATATGTACCTTCATTTAAAAAAAAAAAACCAAAACAAAACTATTTTTTGGTGTAGGTTTTTTTTTTTTTTTTCATGAAACATTTGAGTTCCTTAATATGAACGCATCTTTAATCTGCTTGGATTGAAACACCAACATTTTCCTTACTATGGCTTGAAAATGTGAAGGTTAAGAGTATTAAACTATCCCCATGGGGATTAAATGCATTGAAGGAAAAGGTAGTTTGAAAAGTTTTGTCTAGGTATTTAGAAGTTTGGGACAGTCTCTGTGTGAAGCAGAAAAGCTGGGATGCCTGCTGTAGCCTGACGAGGTGTTTGATGAAGCACAAAGGCAGAGAAAGTCCCAGATGGAGTATTACTGCCTTATATATGCAAAATTTTAAAGTTTTAATGCACCCTCTCCATCTGTTACATCTCTAACTCGTATGCTGCAGTCAGCAGCCACATCCTCTGACCAGATGAAATAAAATATATTGTCAAAAAGTTAATTGGCAAAAGTTTTACAGCAAGAAAGCTAGATTTGCTTGACTGCAAGTTTCCATCTCCAACCATACAAACAATAAACATTTTCCTTAATTAATTGTTTTGAAGCTTTATTTGTTGTACTCACTGTATTCACAGGCCTACAGTTTGTGAGTGTGGTCACAGCTACGGCATCCTACCCTCACATGCACTTTGCAAACCCTTTTTCTGTTTTATCCTTTTTCCTCAAAAGCAGACAAAAAAAAAAAAAAGGTAAGTAGACTGGAGCTGGGGGCAACTTTCTCCCAAAGAAAATACACACTACATTATGCAGCGCCTTCATTTCTTTGCAGGTTCTCATTAAGGAGAAATAGGAAACTCTTCACTAAGTGAAGAGACTTGTGAAGTAGCCAAGCATATGGATTTCTAAGTCCTGAAGACCTTCCAGCCTCCATATAGCCAATGTAGCAGTGCCCTCCAAAACTGAAAAATAATTCTCACTCCCCTGTGTCCTAACATATTTTACACCCAGGAAAGTGTAATGCATAAACATGCATGGAAGTCTGAACTATCATCAGATTAATTTACCTGTTCTGCCAAACTTAGGCTATTTCTTTTTTGAAAAATCATCTAGAAGTGATACCCCTCATCTGCCCATCTCTCCCCTGAGGGGACTGAAATGAAAGAAAATCTAAGTGTGAAAATGCACTCTGTTCAAGGAAAACGGGTGAATGGAATCCCCTTTGTTATTGTGGCAAGCCCTGTAACCAGCGATTACGCTTCTATCAATACAACTGGAGCAGTAAGAAGTTGTTTTGGGGTATCCTCTCTGCTTCAGAACTGCAAGACCTCTTCTTTAAGAAGCTTATCACAGTGTACAACAGTGCAGATCCAAAGAGCATCAATAACTACACCCAAGCATCATAGACTGACAGACCTGGGGAGCTTGAGGGGCAATCTGATTATATACTCGGACCACTTCCCATGGGTCATTATATTTCACCTGTTGCCCCTGAAGGGAGTTCAGTAACTTGCGTTTCAGCTAAAGCAAATCTTCCAGGGTAGAATCCAATTTTTATCTGAAAAGAAGGAAAATTTAATAATTCCCTTAAAAAAAAAAAAAATTAAAAAATCCCTTAAAAAAAAAAAAAAAAAAAAAAAAAAGAATTAAAACTTGGTAGAGGAATTGTAACAATTTAAAGTTTCTCAATCGGTAATGCATTACCAGCCAACAGTGGGTCAGTGACCTGTATGAAATCCAGTAATGATCTCACGGCACATCACAAAATCTATCTTAACTCCAACTAATTGGCATCCCTGTTGGCACTTCCAGAAGAAATTACAAGAACGGAATGAGCACTGAAAATGAGCTGCTCTTTCATTCCTACAAAGGTAGTCTTTCAGCTTAAAGTTGAAGGTGTTTTGGAAGACACATATAAAACTGCAGCACTGGCGGCTCTGTGGTATCTATTCTCTTGGGAAATATAGAACTTCTGTTTCCAGAATTCTTACTGAAAGAATTATGTGAGTCTCCCAATTTTTCTATTAATAAATGGGAAAAATCTGGAAAATATGGAGCAAAACGATCCATTACACATACATACAGGCACAACTTTGATGTACCTCCATGGCTGGACATTAGAAAGGTAGCACAGTTTTTTTCTTCTTCATATCTCACTTAGGTACAGTGTATTTTAAAAAAGCTATTCTCCTACTATTCTCACTGCTTTAGGGAATGCTAAACAAGCATGCCAGTCTTTTTCCTGACTCTTGTCAACTCCACTTAGTACTTTGTTATATTAGTATACATTAATTTGTGATTTTATTATTGCTGCAGGGCATATACACATCATTATGTTTCAGGGCAGTGGCTCATCATTACGGTGATTATTCAAGAACGATGTGTTGATGGCTTTAATGGGCCAATAATCCAGTAATGAAGGCTCTGTAATGGAATTCAGTGCTGTTGTGAAATTATTCAGTACTCCATAGTAATATGATTTGCAGAGCTGTAAAGTTGTGCAAGTAGAATAATCTGTTAATACATCTTTTTGCAGCTTTTCAGGGTTGTTATCTGTGTGCTGTTTAGGAATGCTGGCTTTCACACATGCAAGATTTACTTGAGGTATCCAGGACTTTTTTGATAATATGGAAATTTGTGTATTATTTCACTAGCTGTCTACAACCAGATTTTTAGAATAATTCATTCTTTTAGGTAATAGTCATGAAACTTGAAAAATGATAGGAAGAAAACATCCTTTCTGTAATTAAAATAATTTATTATACTTTATAAAAGAACTAATGAAGTGGGCATTTGTTGTATCTTTATGAAAGTGAGAACAAATATAACGAAAGGATTAAAAAAATAATATACCTTTTATTACTTTAAGTGTTTGGTAAATGGTAAGACATCATGTGAGTGTGAAGCATAACATAGCAAGTTATTACAGTCATATTTTCCTCATTTGCATCTGCAAAATTTCTCACAGTAAAAAATATTATAGAAGTTTACTACATATATGTATATATATGTACATATGTGTACATATGTATGTATATATTTTGGCATACTCTCTGATGATATCAAACCACAAAAGTTCAATTGCTGTGGTACATTTTAATGAAATTTTCTGTGAGTCATGCAAATAAACTCGTTTCTATGTGTCTTTCAAAGAAAAAAACACAGTACAGTAGGAAATTATGTTGTCATTTGCCACTGTGTTTCAAGGAAAGCCACTTGTCACTGGTGGCCACTTGGACATCAAGCCATTGACCACAACTTTGAGTGTGTCCATCAGTCAATTTCTTATCCACCAAGTGGTCCATCCATCAAATTCATGTCTCTCCAAGACAAGGATGCCATGTGGGACAGTGTTAAATGCTTTGCACAAAACCAGGCTGATTTATGATTTTTGTTAAAAAATCATTGGCATCACAAACATGAAACACAACAAAGTAAATCTACTTGAGACCACAAAGTCTAATAAAAAGACAACTATTTTAGAGGCAATCTGTGGTGCTACACAAGGATGAATGTTACAGAAACAGAAGATAACAGCTTGGACTAGTTAAGTGTGTGCAAAATGTTTTTCCAATGAAGTGTCTAAAGAATTGCTGCTGACAAAGAAATGGAAAGACAGCTATCACAATGTCTTTACTGCTTGTACACACAGCTCTCATTACTTTTTTTACACTTAGCTGCACAAGTTTGTAAGCAATCACAGGGTGATCTCACTGTGCAATATTTCTCGTATTGAAGTCCCTTCTCTGACTTAAAAGATATTTTCTTGATGCTCACTTTTATCTGGAATGTAAATACAAAGTAATACTTCCTTTTGAAAATAGCATGGTCTAGATGCAGTGTATGTTAGTTGTTATACCTAATGAGGCCTCTTTGTTTAAGTTGGTATGCAACAACAATACCCAGTTTCTTTACTCCCAGGCAATGTTAGGCAGGTTTTGTGCCATCATTTTTGGATATGCAAACCAGAAAACTTGAGATAATCCAGTCCCCAAACACGAGCTTTAACTTTTTTTTCATTATTTTTCCACTGTTTTGTAACTGTCTTTGTTCATCAAAGAGATTTACTCCTTTTGTTTAGAGGCTACAATTTTGATGCATGATCTATATTCATATTTAACTAAGAACTTAGCTGCTGTTTTTAAATTATATATGATTCAGGTTTTGCTGCCTTTAGTGGGCACTAAATTTCAAAACCTTGATTTAACATTCTGGGAAGCAGAGATAAAACCTGAATACAAGGTGATAACAAGTGATAGTCATGATATTATCTCAGTGCAGTAAATTAAAGACGTTCCAGAATCAATCTGATAACACGGGAAACAATTTCAGGTTACAAACTACTCGCTTGGCAGCACTGGAAAAACTTTGTGTGAGATGATCTAGAGGAACAGTACAAAAATAATCACAGAATTATTAGTTTGAATAAAAGCTGCAGGTTTGCTTTGATGTTATTTATGACCCTTTTTAATTTTCAGTGCGAAGGCAGTGCAACAAAATAATTTAAGGTTTGATGATCCTCAGTACGCCGGGATGCCAGTCTGAAGTTATTTGGTGATTTCATGGCTACCTCTAAATTGTTTTTCTTCATATGCTTCAAAGAGAAAATTACATCAATGAGGTAAAACCCGTCTCTTTAAATCTCAAATCAGCAATATTGGAACTTGCCTTGTTTTATGATAAACTGAGAAGAAAAGTATTTAAAAATGAGATAGATAATATTAATTGTGACAACCTGCTAATGGAAAAGATCAAATTTTTGTGTACCGGATTGATTGCATTCTGTATTTGGAAGATACATAAAGGTTTTTTGATTTGGGGTTTTTTTTTACTACTGCTGTTACTTCTTGGAGTATAGTATATGTTATAAAATATGCAAATCATACCAAACTGAATATTAACTAGAAATTATTACAAGGCTGGAGGAAGCATATCAGCAAAGTTTTGGGTCTTTTTTTCAGGCAGAACTGAGGTAAGATTGAGAAAGAGAAAAGCTGAACACCAAGGTCACATGATACTTCTTAATTCATGGAGGTAGATGACTGTAAAAAGAGATGGAAATAAGTCACTCAAGTACACTGGCCAAAGATATGATCGGGTTACTATCATAAACATTTAGAATAAATCATATAAAAATTAGAAAAATGACATTGATTTTGTGGTACCCTGTGAGTATTCTATACAGCATTCAAAATATTCCAGCAAATGGAGCATACAGGACAGAGAAAGACAGAAAATGTATTCCTATGTGAATGAACACTGTCTGTATAAGAAGAAGTGGAAGAGTCATCGGGTCTCTAGAAAAACAGGTTTTCTTGTTTTTTATTCATGTGCATCAACTGTAAATGTCCTGTGGTAGAGCTTAATCTCCCACTCCCATGCAGTCTTCATACAAGGCAAACGTGGTCAATCTAATTGTTCCAATTTTAGTAGAAGGCACATGTCCTGAAATTAATTCAAAAGACAACCAACCTGAGACATTTAGGAAGCTCTGTGGTTGGCAGGATGTAGGATCGACCTTTAGATATAGACATAGACCTTTGATTAAACAAGAAGATTCTAACTCCAAATACTACTTTATTCTGAATTATCTTGTATGGCGCTACTGTTTTTAAAAGGGTTATCTGTAAAAGAAGTTTCTTCACTTCTATTTTCTTGCTATTTTTAGTGAACTTGTGGTTGCCTTGTGTTTTTATTGATTAAAAAACGAACAAAATGAACAGTGTTTACAAGAAACAGTGAGCAACGAATGGGTAGAAGACAAGCTTTCATTGAATAAGCATACATTTCTATAGTAAAAGGCCAGAAAAGAAGAAAACTGAGTTACTATTTGTTTAATCTATAATTCCTTTTGATGAAGTATTGTACTGGAATACTCTGACAATCTCTTGGAATGTGTAAGGAAGTCTCTCTATATAGATGATTCAAAGAGATCAATCACTAATCTCTGTTGTTCAGACTGTCAGAACAGAAAAATAATCCTCAAAATGTTTAATATGTAGCATTCATCTGACACTGAAAGAAAAGAAATAGATGTTTGTACTTTGTGTTTACAGGATCACTTTCTGTACATCTATGTGAATATTTTTAAATTCAATTTAAGTTTTTATTTCTGTCAATTTATCTTCATATCCATGAACTTACAGAAAGGCACTGCACAATGAATACTGGACTGGGAATGGGAACAATATATTTTTTGGTCTTCAAGTGCTTGTCCACATGCATACAACATTTACAGACTGAATCAAAAGTATTAAAACCTGAAATGTCTGTCAATAAATGCCCACGGCAGATGACATAACATCCATGTCTAACAAAGGCACTTCTGAAATCAGGTCCAAATTGTCCACCAGTAGGCTTACAGGTCTCCAGGTTTTTTGCAGGAACAAAAAGAGTGGCTCAGATCTCAGTGGCCTGAGAAACAACTCAGCCAATAGTGCTGTTGAAGAGTTGCAGCCATAGATTGCACCAAATCCTCAACATCCTGGAGCTGTCATTAAGAGATTAATATTAACATCCCACAGCTATCATCCCGTTATATCAGGTTGTTAGTTAACTTTTATTCTCACTTCACTGTCAGGATTGAATTCTATGGCAAGATCACAAGCCTTTTGCAGACCTCAGCTACATATGCAAAATTTTCTTCTGGAGCATCCTTTGTTGTCCAGTATTTCAGCCGTTGCATTAAGATTTTCAGCAGCATGATTCCTATTATTCCTGGGTTTGGTGTTCCATAAGGCTCTCCATTCTGATAGATGATGTATTTTCTCCTATTCTTCACCTTCATGGAAATAGTAGTCATGGTTCTGGGTGGCAAGTGAGCTTCCTCTTCATATCTTTGTGAGATTCTTCCTAAAAGACTTAGCAAAACATGGATCTGCTCCATCTGCTGGAAGCACTGCTTAACATAGTCTCCAAAACAATGAAAAAGCCTCTTGATTAAAATAGGCAGAAGATACTTCCAGCCTTAAAACTATCATGGACATGGTTCTGGTGAGTGACTTAGTCGAGCTCTACATTGTGCAAAAGCCTCAGAGAACATGCCATGGGCACAAGTACAGCATAGTATGGGGAGTTGGAACGGGCAGTCTCATTCAGATGCAGCTCACGCTGGGTTGTGTAAGAATGCATCAGAGCCTTTATGACTTCCTGGGGTAGTAAATTTTCATCCTGCTGACAACAGGAGTAATTGCTGTGTGCAGAATAAAATTGCCTGTTTAAAAGTTTAAGTCCTATTATTACTAGCTACGTTTCCTTATTTCTTCATTTAAATTATCAAAGACCATCATCACTGTTATTGCTACTCAGGTTAGTTATGTTTGCGGAGGAAGCATGGAAAATTTTTCAAATTAACATGTTACTACGCAGGACAGAGAAGTAATATAATTTCCTCAGTAGTAAAAGTTGCATATTCTGCATTATCCTTTGTATTGATTGCTGATGATATAAAACTCTTTTGGCATTTTGGAGCTGTTTATATTGACATTTCTGCAAAGAGGTTCAGAGTTCTCTTGTAAAAAGGTGTTATACTAGCTCTCCACTTCAGTAAAAGGTACACAAGAGAAAGGAATGCCTTCATTAATAAACAAAGCCTCTATAGATACCAGACTAAGGTTATCTTGCCACAACTGTCTCTGCTTGTGCTAAAGTTGTCATTGAAAAATAATATCATAGCCTAATTGAGTGAGAAAAAGATTAAAAAGTTAGAAAATGTTAATATACTTTAGATGGTGTTCCACAAAAGAAATATATATACATATATATATATTCAGGATTATGTTCTGAAAGCAATGGCTCAAGCAAAGCTGACAAAGGCCTTTTTTCTCCTTTAGAGGCACTGAAAATTGTGTATACTTGCTCAACTCTTGTTTTTTTATGTCAGAGCATAAATCAAAGCCTCTGTATAAACTCAAACTCTCCTTGAATTTCATAATCCCCTTTAAGTCTTGATTTTTAAAACTCTGCTTTCCATGGCCAAGAAAAGAAGAATCTCTTGTGGTAGGTCTTGTTACTCTTAGCATTAATTAATGTGCTCCTCAACATCTCCAATGTGCTCTTAAGCACATTTAAAAAAAAACATCTGACACCTTAAATACTATGTCAGAAATTCATAACTCATAAAACTCAACTGAGTTAGGTAGATTCCTTTTATTAGTAGGAAAGAAGTATTCTTGATACTTGCATAAGGAATATAATACCTTCCCATGAAGATGAATCTATCGTATCCATCACAAAGCCATAAAGTAAGAATAACATTGGAATTGTTAATATCTCTCAATTTGTAAAAATACTAATCATGTGATGCTGTTCCTTTTTCACATTGCATATCAAATACTTGCAGTGACCTATTTCAAATCTGTGTCACGAAATCACTTGAAATTCAAATTTTTTGGTCTTGAAGTAGAGTTGAGTGTATTGGAATTTAAACATTCTATTGCCCTCACACATTTTTTACAAAAAGTTGCAGCTCTCAAATAAATAGACTGGGGAACATCGTTTTTCAATGAATCATGTGTCTTTTTAGAAGCAGCCAACTGAAAATAATGGTATGTCTTTATGTAGAAAATATGCCAAATTACTCGGAGTTATGTACTTATATAAGTTTATGCTTTTGAAACTTCTAAGCTCAGAAATGCTTCATGTGGTTTCTTTCTCTCTTGCCTGCATGCTCTTTCCTTCTTTCTGGTTTCCCGATTTTCAGGTAGGCTTGTTTCTTTCCCACACTCCACCTGGTATTTCTGCCTTTGAAAGAAACAGAACTGTGGTCAGTTCTTTCAGGTATTGACAGGACTTATACTTCTGGTCTTAGCAATGCCTTTGCCATCCTCTGGCCTGATAAAAATCTATTGTAGACCAGGCTGATGCCTAAGTCTCTTTCTCAGTGTTCATTCCACAATTGAGCAGCCTTTTTCTGTCTACTGCTGCTTGAAATTGGTTAAGTAGCCCTTTCTGCCAGCAATAAATCTGTAAGATTTGTAAAAGAAAAAAAATCAAGCACAGTACCTATTTGAATGTTGTAAATGTTTCCCTTTTTTCTGATAAAATTAAGAGTGATTGTGATGAGATTGTTTTTATATTTCTTGTGTCTAGTTATGAATAAGCAGTAAACTATAGTAATCTGATACTGCTTTTCTGCATTATTCAGTTTTGTTTCTACACAGACATTTCTCATGTGAAACATGACACAGACATATCACATATCTCACGTGAAATTTTCACAAATGCTTCCCTTCCTGTGTTTGGGCGTACACACATTATCGTTTTTAACTTGTAAAATAACGTCATATGAGTATTTCAAGCAGTTACAAATAACAGATTAGCTTCATTGACTTACAATACAGCCTTAATTACCTGAAACAAGTGGTAGAACAACTGCCGTCTTTCCTTTTTTTCCCCCTGGAAGCGTTCTTTGTACTCTGAGTGCACATCCAAGCAAACATTTTAATGTTTATGCAGAGGTATACCTTAATTGGTAAAGCTTGGTGATAGAGTCAGAACTGAGTTTCTCTTTGGCTTTCTATAAAAATATCTTTCTGACATTAGACAAATAAATTACCTGTTACTAGCAAAAAGATGTTGTATAATACTCTTTTCAGATGAAATATTGTGTTCAATCTGAGATTAGAAGCAGGAACACAAAACTCTTGGAATAAAAAAAAAAATGCTCTTAACAGATATTATTATTATTACCACAACTTTACAGAAAAGAATTTTAAAAATCTGTTTTTTTCAGCCTGCAGTACTCATAGTAAATATTTATTATTTGTTAGTCCAAATGTTTCATTTATACTTTTGACATGAGTTCTGTTCCAAACCAAAATTATTTAGTTGCTTAAGACACACGTGTTGTCTTTAACACTAAACTTGAGGTTTGGAAATGAAGAATTATTCTATTTACATTATGTTGCATTTCTGAACTAGGTGGTCTTCACCTGGAGATCTTGTAGGCACAGGGTCTTCTGTTTGGTAATATTAAACAGGACCACAAGTTAAAGGGCTTTTGCCAGGAAAGTGAAAACCCAATAGACAGGTGTTTTTATGTCCACCATGTCCAGCTTTATTACCAGGAAAATGAGAAGAGAGGGCAAGAAGGAAAGCCCAGTTGCATAGCTGGGGACAGCGCAGTGCACAGCAGCTCTCACCCCACTACAGGGCAGGGATGTGGCTCGGCACTTACTTAGACCCAGTAACTGCCACGAAGCGTTGTAACCACTTTGTATAGAGCTAAGAATAGCATTTTAAAATACACAGTTATGGAAAAATATGTGCACTTTGTGTGCAACCTGTGGAGTGTCTTTGGAATCATGCTGATGCAAACACTTATTTGAGTAGATATTTGGCAGCCTATTTATTAAGGTTAATTCACTTATTCACATCTCTGTGTTTGTTTCTGAAAAATTAAGAGTTTTTTTCCAAGATGCAACCAAGCTCAACTTGCATTAATAAAAAGGTTTATACTGAATTTGGTGCCCTTTTGTTCAAGTCATTGGTAAAGACATTTGTTTCACTGTTGGATAAATTATTGGCAAAATTTCCTCAAGAGCAGCTCAGAAGAATTCAGATTGTTTGCTGATCTATGATCACTTTTATTATAAATTGAGAATGTTATGATAAGGTTATGCCTCTGCTTTTTTACTGCTTCTACAAAACACAAACTTCAGAACCGCTGTTTCCATAAAAGCTGAACTCAGCAATATGTTCTTCAATAATTGCTGAGAAGCCTTTATGCTGCTTTATTCAAGTCAGATGAATTTTCCAGAAACAGACTCACTGAAAGGCTTAGTTGCAGCAGATACAGGAAGGAGGTAGAAAAAGGAGATAGCGTGTGTTGTGGCTTATATTTTTTTTTCCTTTCGTGGCTTGAGTTACTCCAGAAAGAAAAAGGCTGTGTGTAATATACAAGTAATACATGTTTACTCTACTATCTCAGAAAAGTCACATGTGGCTGAAAAAGCTCAAAAAAATGTGATCTTCTGTTTCTGCTGTTGCTGATAACATCAGTTATTATGTTGTCTTGTCCTTTCCTCCATGTCTGTCAGACAGATTGCCATAACATATCTGGAAAGGGCACACCTGAAACATATGACATGATTCATTTCCTCAAAGGTCAAAATGAAATGGAGCTTTGTCTGACCCTACAAGAACAAGTCACCCACCATAATTGCAGCATTTACTACTGAGAAAACCAGACTGCCAACAGATGCCGAAGGAGAAAGCAGAATCCTGTGTTACCTATGCAATGTGATGGTGTAAGGACAAAGACAAAAGCTGAGGGTAAAAAGCTTAAATATATTTCTATGGGGTTACCACACAACCCTGGGAGCAGGTGCAAGGGAAATCAGGTTTGTCTGCTTTCCCAGAGCAGCTGCACACAGCAGCTGTGGTAAGCAGCAAAGCCATCCTTCCTCTCATAAATTCCTTCAGAGACTGTGAAGCTCAACGCAAAATGTACATTTCCCACTGTCACATTTATAGCTAGAAGACTTAGTACAGATTCACAGTGCTTCATAATTCCACACAAGTTCAATCTTTTCCTACTCTTAGTCCTATTCCTCTTTGCTTCTTTATTTCTCTATTGACAATGGACTGTCTGGAAATCTATTCCTCCAGTATTTAGCTCCTGATCAATACATACATATTTCTAGGAAAATTTGACAGCTGGGGTTGTTCAGCCTGCAGAAGAGAGAGCTCCGGGGAGACCTAATAGCAGCCTTCCAGTATCTGAAGGGAGCCTACAGCAGAGCTGGAGATGGACTCTTTGTCAGGAAGTGTTGTGACAGGACAAGGGGTAATGGCTTTAAATTGGAAAAGGGGAGATTTAGATTAAATAGCAGAAAGAAATTCTTTCCTGTGAGGGTGTGAGACACTGGAACAGGTTGCCCAGAGAAGTTGTGGATGCTCCATCCCTGGAAGTGTTCAAGGCCAGGCTGGATGAGGCTTTGAGCAACCTGCTGTAGTGGGGGGTGTCCCTGCCCATAGCAGGGGGGTTTAGAACTCTGATCTATAAGATCCCTGCCAATTTTAACCATTCTATGATTCTATAAAAATATCTCTGTGGGCTGAGAGCATTTTTCATTGCCTTTTTCTTTTTTCCAATTAGCACTCAGGATGAACAGTTTCTTTTTCAGAGCAGCAAACTCCATTACTATCCAAGTCTTCTCTTCAAACTAAAGTAAAATGGATAGAGAAAACAGCTCAGCAAAGAAAAACTAAATCCCTATTGGCTGGCCCAGCAGTGTCACAGACTACACTTTGAATGGGTTGGTCTGTTTGTCAGTGAGGAAATAGCCTTGTCACTAATTAGGGAGGCAAGCAAAAGTTCTGGAGGGAACAACAAAACCAAATCTCCCTCTCGTTTGGGTGTCAATGATTGCTGCCTTTCTTCTCATCCTCCTCTAGTGTAATTGGAAGAAAATATCTTAAAACATAAAATTTCATATCTAATTGACAGTTTAAACAAATGCCTCTGGTCCCCAGACAACTCAAATGTTGACAGGGAAAAGTGTGGATACTCTGCTTGGTAGGCAGTTCACTTTAAGAGTAATAAAAGAAACTAGTCATAGATCGTTAGCCTATGTAAATGTTTGGTTCACATGGCATCCGTGTGAACCACAGAGAGAATGACCCCACCTGTTTCTCCAAGGGTGGGTATGCAGTACATTGGCATTTTAGAGCTTGCAGTGCGATGTTTGTATTTTAATATATTTCAATATAAAAAGGCAGCAAGTTGGGAATGAACTTGAGAGCTTGAGATCTCCTCAGTTCCTGTGTAATTGCTTCAATTTCTCAGTTGCCAAGTCAGAAAAACTCATATGCCCTGGCACATTTTGAATTTTCTGGCTACATCATTTGGTCTAATAAATATTCCCCCTTGCCACTTGTGTTCTTAGATAAGCTTGCCTGTATTAATGCAACTGCACTACAGCTACACTGCTACAGGCAGGAGTTGGTATTTCCTGCTTATTTTGCTTTTCGCTGTCCTAAATTAGGACTCTAGTTTACATTTGGCCTAATTTCTTCTCTCTCAGGCAAGGCAGCATGATGGTGTACACAGCATGACGTATTTAGCTTCAGGCTAAGCTTCACCCAGGCCATTCTTCATTTTGTGAGCATTTAACTTCCTTTGCACAGACTCCATCCGGTGTGCAACGGGACAGGGCACTTGGTAGGCAGGTGAAGTAAGCACCTTCCCTTTTGTCACAAGGGTCTTCCTGGGAGTTAGAGCAAGCAGATAACACGAACAGCAGCTTAACATTACTCCTGCTATACAGTTTACGAGTTCCCTCGCTTATCTAAAATGTTCTCACTCTTAAATATATCCCTATTTAGCTGTATTCGCTTAACTGAAAAGATGGTTGCAAGTTTTACTCCCTGGTTAGATGTACTGTATATGATGCAAAGACACCATTTGAAGTTATATTTCTCACTTGAATTATATGAATGTTCTTCCCCTGCCTTATAAATGTCTTGATGTGTTTCTTTATTTGAAAACAGCTGCAGTGCTTTTGAAGACCATTGTCCTTTACTAGTCTTTCCAGCTAGGAGGAGTGACATTGTCATCCTTTTATGCCGCATGAAAGCTTTTAACTTACGAACACAGCCTCTCTCACTCACATAGTATCTGATTTATGTACTCCGAAAAAGAAAAAAAAAAGAAGAAATGGCAGCAACGTTTGCTTTTTAATAACATACAGAAAAAATACTTCAAAGTCAGCCATGCATGAAGGAAACATACAGGAAGGGACCTTAAATACAAGCTGCTGACAGATCATGAACCAAACTGCCTTTTATGTGTCTTGAAGAGAAAACTTTGTAATCATCTATGCCATCAGTAGTGACAGTATATTCACTGAAATCATTATACCAAAGTGTTGTAAGGCTTGGGATTATCTGAAAGAGCAGAGAATGTTCATTTATTCATGAGGTAAAACTGAAAGGCTCCTGTGTAGTTTTGGGTCCCTCTTTAATTAGAACATCAGGGAAGTTAGGCATTAGTTAAATTTTGCCTGAATAGTAAGTTAATTATTTAAAAGAAAAGAAGAAAGCAGAATATTTCTCTAGGAAGAACAAATAGGTTAATCTCAGGTATTTACTCTTAAAAGGTTGTCAAGAATCATTGTGTTATACTTAAATGCAGTGGGAAGACATTTGTTAAGCAGATAAAGTATAAAGGATGTTGGATTCACTGTAATAGTGGGAACAGGCAAAGAAATGACAACTCAAATTTATTTTTTTCCCAAGTCCAGTAGAAAAGTACTCCTAATCTCCATCAGAGGTAAAACAGGAGTAGGCAGCAAAAGACTTGACAGTATGTGTGTCTTCCACGAAACCATCATAGCAGGACCAGCCTCTAGAACTGAGATTAATAGTTTCTTAACATACATTCAGTCTTTAATTCAGAACTAGTTAAAAAAAAACCCAAAACATCCTGCCAGATGTCCTGCAGACATTTTTGACCAAAGGTAGCTTTCAGTTGATCTAAAGCAGCA
>VXBJ01003864.1:1934595-2021488 GCA_013400055.1 Nycticryphes semicollaris
AAAAAAAAACACCCAAACCACCTTCCATTGAGGGATTTGTGTGTCACCAAAAAAATAGTTGAGCAGATTTTGCCCATGTAAAGGCTGCTTTCCATTACAAGTAACCTTTCATAGAATCATAGAATGGTTAGAGTTGGAAGGGACCTTAAAAATCAGAGTTCCAACCCCCCTTCCATGGACAGGGACACCTCCCACTAGATCAGGTTGCTCAAAACCCCCTTCAGCCTGGCCTTGAACGCTTCCAAGAATAGAGCATCCACAGCTTCTCTGGGCAACCTGCTCCAGTGTCTCACCACCCTCACAGGAAAGAATTTCTTTCTGCTATTTAATCTAAATCTCCCCTTTTCCAATTTAAAGCCATTACCCCTTGTCCTATCACTGCACTTCCTTACAGAGTCCCTCTCCAATATTTTTTTGGATCTTTGTGTCTGCATCAATGGCTAAGTCACAAAACATTGGAGGAAGGTGTAGTTTAACATTCTTTATGAAGAATTTATTATATTTTATTCAAAATGTAAGTTTTATAAACCTGAATACATTTAAGTACCCAAATGTTGATATATAGTTATATATGCACCACCTTAATTTCTAATTGGTGGCTGACATATTTTTGTACTATAACCCTAGAAGAAATGCATATTTCTGAGGTTTATCACAATTGGAACAAAGTAGATGTTCAGAGTACATTAGAGTTTTTCTGAAATACTTCTATATGCAATAGAAATGAGGAAGTTTTGAAAATCAACCACAACATCCAAAAAAACTCTACCTGCACTTAGACTTGTGATAGTATCCTGGCAAGTTTGTATTCTGTCAGGCTCTACTAGAAAATTTCACACACCAGAGAGCGTTATCACATTCTGTCTCCACAACAAAAGTGAGCAATGAGTACATTTACCTGAAACTTCCTTGCAGCAATTTCTATTTCCTTCAGACAAAAACCAAAGGAAGCATAGGTTACTTTTCAATTTATTGTCTCTTTCCTGAATGAAATATTATTTTAAATTTTATTGAATAAAAGCTATTTAAGGTATACATTCAGGTTATTAAGCTATTTAAGTTATATATAAGTTCCCCTTGTCTTTCTATCCTTCCTTTCTTGAACTTATTTCAACTTTATCACATTCTTTTGAGGTAAGATGATGAGAATTTCATTATTGTGTAACTTGGATCAGTTAAGCATTTTGTATTTGACTTAGAATTATTCTTTTNGCTTGGTATTTTAGGTATAAACACAACAAGAGATAAATTAAAAAATAAATTCAAGGTGCATTTTAGCCTTTGGTATTGTCAGCGTGGTCCTCTCTGTATTCATGCAACTATCTGAATTAGTCCACCATTGCAAAAGTTGGAAGTGACATTATCTTTCTATAATACTTGATAGATGTAGGCAAAAGGATTTAAATAATTCTTTCATTTCACAAAAAAAAATCTTTAACATTTTAGTAACCATGGGATATGACATACTTTCCTTAGTTCTTTGAAGTGCACAATTGCCTTTTAAATGAAGGAGTCACCCATTTGAATCTGCACTTTGGTGTATAATCTGTGGATGTAACAACACATTCTCCTCACTTCTTGGGGCAATGTGATCCCTGGGGTGGTCAGAAGTGAACTTTCAAGAAGAAGTGTTACCAGTGAGATTTTACAGAGAAAGCCATTTAGGCTATAAAGAGATGTCAAAGAGAAAGAGAGAAAAAATATAGAGCAAAAATGCATTTGTCAGCTCCTGTTCGTCTATGTATTTCTGTTATAATGTCATCTATGGAATGAGATGTCATTACTAAGTTGTGTATTGCTCCAACATAGCCATCCATTACAGTAAAGCAGAAATAACACATTCCATTAATCACAGACACAAGGTTAAATAAAGATGTAAGCATATTGGGAAACCAAGGCTTCAAGCGTAGATCACCTTGATATATTAAGCAAATGGCTTAGAAGGGGTTACAGGCCTGAGAGAATAATAGTAGTAAAATTAAGCAGAGCTGTATTAGCCATGCTTAACTCAGTAATACTCATTTATATTGCTGCGAAGAAATTGATTATTTGAGTTGTCTGCCGTAGAGTAAGCAACATATGGTACATAACATTTGAAATCAGAGGGAATTTACCAAAAAAAAAATGAGGACTTCAAATTGACTCAATCCATTTTGTTTGATAAATATCCCTTTCAAATCTATTTTTTTTTTTCTTCCATGTTACTAAGCTGTTCCTTCTACATTACAGAGATGAATGCACACAGAATCCTTGGTCAATTCATTCTCATGTCAGTGGTCATTCCAGCATTCTGTGCTTTGATAAATAAAGACCCCGATATAAGCCAGGATAACTTTGTGAGATATTATGGTATGGGTGGTTGCCTATATTAAGACAGGTTGTTGGAACAAAAGCCATTCCCATTTTGGTCCATTCTGGTTTTTCCATTTTTTTTTCTTACTTTTCCATTTATCAGTTCTGTTTCTTCTGTTTCTTTCTTTAGTACAGTTCTTTCTCCCATTTTACATCCTCCTGTTCAGCATCCCATTTCCATTTGCTCTGCAGCATGGTTCAAAAAGTATCATTGTTCTCAGCAGCTACAGATGTTTATGGTGCTCTGCAAAAGTAAAATACACTGGATAAATAACAGTCCCTGATAAAACCAGCTTGCAGTCTGAAGGATCAGAAATATAGTCATTGATGCTTAACTAGGTTTCTTGCTTGCCTGCTGCGTTTGAACTGAGGGTGAGATATGGACATGGGATGACATTTTTTCTTAATAATATCAAGTACTCCTTCTGCATGGGACTAGTTAATCTCCTGGTTCAATTTTGACAATTTATTATCAAATTACCTTTTTTCATAGGTATATGCTATTACTCCTTGAGATAGTTTGACAAATATCCTACCCAAGTGTCCTAAAAGCTTAACATTAATGTTTGTTTCTTTTTTAAAGTCTGTAATTATAACTAATACAGCCAGTAGCTAACTTGTTTTGAATAATCACAGTATTTTAATTTAAGTCAAAAGAACTTCTGAAAAGCTTTTTCCTCACAATATTTACAGAAGTTCTAAAATGTAATAAGCATGCTTAAAGGAATAAAATATTTGTTTCTGATAATATATATTACAAATATTGCAGCCATCTTTTACTTTGTAATAGTTGTTTCGTAAATGTTTAATATAGACAGGTAGGAGATGACTGTGGACATGACATATATTTTGAGAGGTGGAAAACACGTAAATTTTAGAGAATTTTATTCTATGTGTTTTCTGATAAGGCTACAGGAGGACACCAATGTTTCAATAGTTACAGAGTATCTGAGAATAGCTTACAGAAAAATACCATGTTTTTTTTCTTTAAATTTTTCTGGCTTGCCCAATTGTATAATTATTCCTTGTAACCCAAATTATTAATGATGCTATACTACTAAGCGTATACATAGCGGTATGGGCTGGTGTAGCACAGTATAAAAGGGGTAAGTTTTTAGCAAAGGAAACTGGCTTTCACTTTTCAAATTACAGATGCCTAGAATTGCACATTTAATTTCTTCTGTGCTACATGAAAATTGAATATTTATTGGGTTTGGGGGATTAACTGTTTCACAATTTACATGCACATTTACAAAAAGAATTAGAAATTTCATTATTAGTCCATGGTTTAAATCTTGGCCTGAAGTTGTATATTCAATTTTTTGACTGTACTGAATGCCTGCAGACTGGATAAGGTGATGCTTTCATTCTCCATTTCAATCTGCCCAGACTCATACTTCTCATATAGAGTTGGGAAAACAGCCTAAAGAAAAAGGGCTGTTTAGCTCGTTGATTCTAGTCTGCTATAATTGAAAATAAAACTTCAGTAGGCATATTAAAAGAATTTCAGCAATTTTTAGACTACCATAAAAATATTCCATTTCTTTATTAATTTGGAAATGTTCAATGAGAATTTTAATTGCTGTAATTTTATTTTAAATAAAGCACAAAGTAAATCATTTCACAAAATTTGGAGATGTGAAGGGCCTTCTTGCAAAGGAAAGTGTGGAAAGGAAAATAATTTTATAATATGAGTATAGGAGATTTAACTCTAAGAGTTAAATACTCTGATGTCTAATTCAGTCTTTGCCTCAGGAAGGGAATCCTCTATTATTTTCTTTAGTGTAAAATCTAGTAGCATTTTGATTAGACTATATTTTTAATATGTTGCAATTGACAGGCTTATTTGACATTGAAAAAATATGGCTGGGAAATTTAAGATTACAAATGTGCAAAAACTCCTGTACATTTTTCTTTTCCTTGAAATAGTCATCAACCAGCA
This sequence comes from Nycticryphes semicollaris, assembly GCA_013400055.1. Taxonomy (NCBI): domain Eukaryota; kingdom Metazoa; phylum Chordata; class Aves; order Charadriiformes; family Rostratulidae; genus Nycticryphes; species Nycticryphes semicollaris. The sequence goes on from VXBJ01003864.1 coordinate 1,938,890, forward strand.
GGAATAGTTTTCTATAACAGTGTGTTGTTATTTGTTATGATGGAAAATAATTTGCTAGGAAAATAGCTCATATATCTGTCATAAACCCTTAATCAAGGATACAAGAAGGTTTTTGACACTTCAATTTCAATAGCAGTTTGTGCATAACTCTCACAAAAAAAAAAACCCATAAAAATGTGAAAAACTGCCAAAAATGTACAGGAAAAACTTTGAGGTTTCTTACAGATTTCCTTTCATGGTTTTATTGTTTCTGACTGAAAGCTATATTTGACTCTTCTGTAATATTTACTTTGTTGCTTGAAGCACTGAAAGATAGGCTTCCTGGTCTGCTAAGCCAATACTGGTGAAGGAAGTAACACTGTCCGGGCTTATATATTTTCTGCAGTCTATACGAAAATGTAGGGGACTGGTACTGATAGCCTTCTCACATTTTACCTTTACTTGAATTACACTAAAAATAAGATTCTACTCTCCATAGAAAATTGAATTAGATTGCATCCCTATAAATCCACATTCCAAAAATATATTGATGTTATATCATTCCTTAAATATTGTGAAAGTTGTAGGAATGTATAAAAAAGTCTTATCTTGAACTTTAACTTTTTTAAAACCTAACAAAAGATTAATGAAACACAGGATGTACCAGTAGTAAATCTTCTGCACATAGGTAATTTAAGTGAAGCAAATGGACCAATATCTTTTTACTGAGTGTAACCTGGCTTAAATAATGTTATTAGTGTTAAGTTCAGCAATATAATAAGGCAATCTGACAGTTCTCAGTAAAAGGCTCTTTCCTAGTTACATTAAATTACTTAGCTATAACTTCATTGTGAACCATTTTGTGGAATAATTCAACCAAAACAGATCAGTCATTTCTAAGAAGGGCCTAATGGAAAACAAGAATATTAAAAAAATAAATCGAGGCGTTCTAGTATCCTATGACTATGAGTCGTTCTAGTATCCTATGACTATGGACCAAGTAAAATTTGTTAACTTTGTGATGTTTTGTTTGTCATAGTTATGAAAATCTTAAAATAATGCACATTCATTCATCTGGTTCTAAGTTTGAAATAAATCTCAGTATGTTTATGAGCAGCAACAACTTAGAATTTTTCAGATTTACTTTCCTCTATCTGTTGACAAAAATGAACATGAGCTGTCTCATAGCATTCTCACTTTGAATCTACAGGTACAGACTGTTCCTTCAATTTGAGGGTCTGTGCGTGTAAGTTTAGTGGAAGATAAAACTTGTTTATCTATTCAAAGATATTTTTCTTACAGCCACAAAACTGTATCCAAATCAGATTTCTTATTGCCTTCTCATTAGCTAGAAACCTATATAAGAAAGAGGATCCTATGCATTTAGGCTCCTTCCTCTCCCTTCCTGTCTCACTGTTGTCTTAGCCACTAAACTTGAAGAACATGTGTTGACACAAAGGTTTGCACTGAGGGTCTCTGACAAGGAATGGAATAGGTTTTCTTTAAAGGGGTTTCTTTGGAAACTTTTCCAGCTCCTGCACAGAGATCACAGGTCTCTGGGAAGGCAGAAAAGAAAATTTACACTATTTAATTGTGTCTTCCCTACAGTGTTATTCATCAGCCAGTTCTGATCCTCTCTTAAATCTTATAGTAGCCAGATGGTATCACAGAGTGCCAAGTGTCTGGATTTTATTTGACTTATGAAATGGCTTGAAACTCACTACCTGAGTTTTGGTGTTTTTAAAGGAGATAAAACATTCTCTTATAACTAGGTATGGCTTGAAGTGAAGTTCAGTGACACTTCAGGTCAGCATTTAAAAAATGTTGTGTATAACTGAGACACAGAGAAAATTTAACCAGCTGGATATTTAGCCAGTATTGATTGCAGAATTGTAGCAGTTGCAAGGAACCTTTGGAGATCATCTAATCTGACTGCACTCTTTGTGAGCCCTACCACCAAGCAGGATAAGCAGTATAATCCTAGGCACAGACATATAAATCTTCAGGGAAAAAAAAAAAAAAAAAGTTCTTCGTGTGATTTTACAGAACTTGGCACAATGGATCCAGATGCTATAGAACTGCACAAACAATGATAACAGAAATTGGTATCATCGTCATACAGATTACCCATGCTGTAAATTTTCCCTGTACAACTGACTATGGACTAAAACTTAGGGTCTGTTTTGTTAAGTTATTTACATTTCCACAGATAGTAACTCCTTTAGGATTTAAAAATAGCCCACTGAGTTTCTTCATTCCCATGGAATTTATGCTTTTAATGGTCTGGTCCCTGATTCAAGGAAAAAGAAGGAAATTTTTTATTTCATGCAATATTCTATATGTAGTTATGAAAGGCAGTGTGAGATTGCTTCACCTACTAGAGACAAAAGCAAAGGCAGAGGCATGGAAGTCCCTTTGCAAAGAGTTTAGTCTTCTTACTGATATTACAGCATCTACAAAGTTTGATATTGAATCGGCTCACTCATCATCAGGAAAACAGTTCTTGCTGAGAGAACAGCTCAGAAAGACCAGTTCTGTCCACCCCATCCCACTTTCCCACTGAGTCTGTCCCAACCGGTGTTATCTCAAAGCTCATTGCCAAACCAAGGATATTCTTGAAAATATTTCACATTTAATCCAAAGAGTTCCCTTTTCATCCATTATCATACAGATGAGGTTTTCAGCGAGTTTTGGATGATGAAAGCCATGTTAGATTTGAAGGAATGCTTTTCTTAAATAGTTATCTTGAATCTATTCTACAGTGTCTGGAATTGCTGAAAATGGTGGATAAAACTGGTATACAGGCTCACGGGTATCAGATGAATTTTTAAAGATATATCCATTAACATATTCTGACACTTCTGTTTCCCAGAGGTTTTCATATCAGTTTTCAGATCCCTTGAATTATTTTCTTTTGTCAATATGAAGAGCATATTTTGTGCTCCTTCAGTAAAAAAAATGCAGCCACATCTCCTTAAGTTTATTGCATAAACAAAATTCAAAGTCATTAAAGGTCAGAGTCTGGTTTTCAGCCTGAAACAAATTTGGGCAGAGTATTATATGTAGTGGCACCAACCTTGGTGATACATAAAATTTAGAAAGTGGATAAATAATCTTGTGAAGGAAAAAAAGTAGAGACATAAGAGTTTTTATAAGAAGAGTTAAATTGAATTCAGTTTGCCTGTGTAACTGAGAAAGTGATGGGTTATTGTTCATTTTCATCTCTATGCCTTGTAGGAAACCGTCACGTTTGTGTTTTGTACAAATCTTCAAGCTGTGTTTATTGCCTATTCCCCAATACTGTCTGAGCAGAACTAGAGTTTTCAATTACCACAGAATCAAACTTCTCAAGAGAAGAAAAGTTATGAAACAGTTTTTCAATATGATGTGCTGTCCAAGAGAAAAGTAATAAAGGCAATACTTTGCATCTTAAAAACATATTGTCATTAAATATTTTGACAAGGCATCTGAAGAGTTACTGGCATTCTTTCTGCCTATATTCTCCAAAGGTTCACTGTTAGTGGAACTTTAATGCTAATTGACTATATCCCCATTGTAATGGACAAGGCAGTAAATGAGAGTCCATAGTGGATCTAGCACTGGGGTTTGTTTAAGATCCAACCAGGTTAGCACTTTCAATTGACTTGATTATCTGACATAGTCACTCTCTTTCTGCTCCTCTCTACCTCTACCCTACCCAGCCCTCAGAACTTGTATCAGTCCCTGCTCTGCCACTGCTCCCCATTACCCATCGTGGGCATCACCAGCCAGAGTCCTGTAGGCATCCCTTGGCATTAATCTTCATGCATCTCCCTGCTCTCCAGGATCTACACGCCCTTTTGAGATCTTTCCCCCAGCCTTTCTTTCAAAGACTCCTTCTTATTTTGGGGAATTCTTATGGTGCCAGTTTCTCCTTCCAGAAGAAAACGTCCCCAGTTTTCCCAATCTAAGCAGCATATGTGCAGAAGCACAATGTTTAATTAGGATCCTAATTTGTTCTGCCTCATGACTCTGCATTAATTGGAGGAAACGGGATGTGCCACTTCTGTTTAGCCCAGGCACTTTCAAAATTTACAACCAGCCCCAACCAGTTGCCTCTAGCAAGAGACTGGCTTCAGATTGAGAGTTCAAAAGCTCAATTTTGGACATTCACATGCACCCAATTCTCTACTGCCTGTTAGCATTCACAGCTTAAAGTATATTTTCACCAACACCCCCCATTTATATACAGTCTGATATTCTCTGAAATTAGATTAAGATTGTCTCTTAGACAACTGTAAAGTCATTCTATAGTACTGTTGGAAAAGGTGGGGAAAGCCCTCTGCACAATTTAGGATGACTTCCAACCTTTCTTAAGGACTCTGCTAACATTTCCTACAGGAGCAATCATATATGCTTTCATCATGGGAAGTGCAGTTTGAGGTACAGTTTTGAAGGTGTTTTTAATCAGATTTTGCTTTCTATTTGAACTTGATTATATTGACTAAAAAAAGTAGAAGACAGAATTGATAGAAGCTGCGAGAAAGAAAAAATTTGATGATTCAAACTACTAGGTTTGTAACTGGGTATAGCTTCTTAAATCTTCACATTAAACATAATGTAAAAGAAGTCAATTTCAGAATTTTCCTGCACATGTACATATGTTTATAAAAACCAGAGTTTGCTAGACTCTCTGGCAATTAACATGAATGCTTTTACTTCCATATAAATGGTTAGCTCTTTCCTAAAAACTTTGTTTTTTTGTTGGTCTAGCCAATCCCTGACACTGATTTTTACCTCCTGTCAGGTAACACAAACTAAAAATATTTCTATGGTATTCCCACAAATCCTCACATTTTTCTTCATTCTTCTCCCATTCTCATCAAGCTTTTTAATCTCTTAATATCCTGCTTGCTCCTCAGCCCATCTAAAATAACATTTTTAGTATTTACTTTCATCCACCTTATACCTCTTCACATCCTCTCAGCTAAGCCACACTTTTCTCATTCCTAAAATCTTTTTTCTTACACGTCTGCCTGGTCCCACCTGTCTCCATCCTTCATTTCTGTTTGGTACCACTGCTACCTTTTATTATCCTGTTACTAAAGGAATTCACATTTGAGAACAGCTTGTAATGACATAAATCAACATCATCATTTTATATTTGGCTGATAAGTTATTGTCATCACTGTTTTTTCCATTACAATAATGAGAGCAAAAAACAAAAAACCCCAAACACACAGGTCAGTAGGTAATTACAAGAAGAAATCAGACAGAAAAAGGAGGTGAAAAAAAATCCCCCAAATTTACCTAATCATATTCTTGCCCCTTATGCTTTTTCTTTTTAGGGGACTCCATACATCAGTAAAAGATTTAACAGAAAAATCAACAATATTTCAGCTGTATCTGTTCCCATAGTGCTTGAGAAAAGAGAGCCCAGGTTCATTTACGTAAGTGAAAGCAGAGTGTTGTTCTTTGTCACTTGGTGTGTAGTTGCTTCTTGTGTTGTGTCTTAGGACATGATTTGGATGATATATGAGTAGGTCTCCAATGTATTTGAACTGCCTGTGGTATATAGTTAGCCAGGGCTGTCACATGGTCTGTCTTTACTTATGTTGGAGGAGATTCCAGGCAATTTTTTGCCTATTTGATGTCCATTCAATAACTTTGGGAGTCATGAGGGCCCCAGTCATGACTCACCCAGAGCGTGGCACAGAGGGTTTTTTTTGTTAAGAGCTCCTACTCTATGTCAAATCCCCAGTGGCTTCCTTTAAGTGGCTGATGTTAGAAAGGATTTAATACAAACCATTCCTAGATGAGTGGAGAGAGAAAGAGAGATCACATGGAAAGGAGGTGGATGTCACAGCTCCCAGTTACTTATTCAGCAAGAATTCAAAACATCCAGATTGTTATTCTAAACAAACATCTTTAAAGCACATTTCATCTCCATTCAGTTTATAATTAGGGCAAGGGACAGGATATTCTGGGAGTCCTTCACATGTGGCAAAGAGCTAAGGGGAATGTCAAGCCCTACAGAAGATATAATTCCACTGTCTCACTTTACAGTCTCTATCACAGTGAGAGGGGAAGATTCAGCACAGCCTCCGGGGCTCTACTAAATCTGAAGTCTGTGTCACTTTTAGAGCAAAAACTTTTTTTCTCTCCAACCTGTAACGACAATGCAGTGGCAGTCACCATCAGTTACCGAAGTAGTGTTCCAGCCTCTTTGTTACTTCCACTGATTTTGGCTGTGGAAAGAGAGGCAACAGCTGGGGCGAAGTAAATCTGAAACCTGCAGTGTTGGCAAAGTAACTGCTGTACAAAACATCTTTGCTCATTGCCTCATGGAGTGCTGACGCAGGCCAGGGTGAGGACTTCTTCATCAACTTTGTGTCTCAAGAGGGAAAGAGGAATAACCCACCAAAAAACTGCAGAAGGCCAAATTTTCTTTGCTCTTCTGGCAGCAATGAAGACAACAAAGACACTGAGTTTGACACAGTACTTCCCAGCAGTGTCAAAATGCCTCCATTTTCAAATTTGGATAATCCGAGGCACCCAACTACTCACATTTATCTATAGAATACTGAGGAAAAGTGTTTATTATAATCTGACTCAGACTCTTATCAGCCTCACCAATACTGTTTTTTCTACACTGAAAAACCAAGAAGGCATATCTATTTATTCCTATGTAAAAATATTAGTATTTTGAAAAAAAGAAGGAAAAGGATAATGGAGAGTTCAACATAAGGACAATGATGCATTGTGGTATTTCAGTACTAGGGGTTAACCACCACCAACGGGGTCAGCACTGCCTCCAGCAGGTGTGACACAGTGACATTCCCTCAGGAGCCATACACCCCCTGCCAGTTGATTTTGGCAGTTGATTCCTCTGGGGTTTTGAGATGATGAGAGTGTAAAATCCTATTGAGTTAGTGGTGTAAGCCTGCCTCTCATTCTCCCATGTTAGGAAAAGTTACTATCTCCTAAAAACTGGCTGCAAGATAACGTTTAGTTTCTTCACTTTGTTGATATTTTAGCCAGATATGAATTTTGCTTGGGCAGCTGTTTTATGTGTGGATATATGTTCATTTTCTAAAAGGAGGTTAGTCTCATTTCTTAAAAACAAACTATTATTCTGAATAATACCTACCAGTAGTTATGTGTTAGCCTTTGCTATAAAATCGTGTACTAAAGGTGAACTTCTGGAGCCTCAAAATTAAACGGGAATGAGAAATTTATCTGATTAAATTAAAACAGCTTGCATAAAGAATATTATTTAAGCAAAAGACAGCAAAGATCTTTTTTGGCAAGGAAAAGAAGCATTTCTGAAAAGTCTTGGTTAGCTCATGTCACAAGGTTATTAATAGATGATTAGTAAATGGGTTTAGGACAGTTTCATACTAACATAGCCTAGAAAAAAGATGAGAAAAATTGCATAGCAGGATGAATGTGAATATTCCATTTAGCTTCATTGCTGAATGCATAAGGAGACAAGACAGATTAGAGGTTGATGAAAGGAATTTTTTTTCCCATCAAAATGCAACCCATTTTGTCATTTTCACTTCCATTTGTTATGTTTCATGTTCACAGAGAGAAAATCAAGAGCCAAGAGGTTACACTTGGTATTGCAGTCATATTTAATTGCCTTTTAACACCTCTAGAATGCCCTTACCAATTATCCTACTCCTTCAACATTGCCTCATCATAATTCTTTTGCTAATTTACAGCACAAATTTCATTTCTGTCCCCCTGGCATTGTACCTTCACAGGCTTTTGCATTATTGCCCTCTTCTTTGTTGACCGCCCCCCCCCCCATGCCGTGGCATTTTATAGGTTCAGTCTCTGCTGGGCTGCATCACGTTGCTGCAGACCTGTGTACCAACGATCTCTTTTATATTTTCTAGTTTATCAATCTCCCTCAAATCACTCTTTAAATTATTCCCTCCCCCGCCAAAGCCTTTCAAATTTAACCTCTGTAAAGATTCAAATTTTCCTCACCACCTTGGGTATGTGCTGTCAGTCACTTTTTAATGTGCCTGAGCTGTTTTTCTTGTGCCTGACCTACATTGCAAGGTCCTTAGGGTAAGCTCTGTGTCCTCTTACTTGTTTGTACAATGCTAAGAACACATTCACCACTCAGTCAATAACACAGTACATAATAAAGTACCATCTATTTCATCATCACAGCTCTAAGCTTGAACTTTGTGGGAGGGGAGGATATAAAAAGACAATTTGCTGTTTGGGAAATTGCTGAATTTACAGCCTGAGGGTGGAAGAAATCCTGGAAGAAGTCCAGGACAAGTGTTTCTTTTTCCTCCTTGTATCTCAATTATACACAGCATTTTTCTATGCAATGTATTTGGACTTACCCTCCAGTCTCCTGTAGATGTTGAGGAAACTGTCTTTCATAGTCTTTCAAACTTATTTCTACTCACATTAAAAAATAATTTGGCCCATTAGCTTCAGAGCTGTACTGAAACCTTACAATTAACCCTGAAACAGGATGAATTAGCTTTATGTTTTATTATAACCTTACACTCGAACCCCATTTACTCAGCTTCATTATTTTCTCGTCTTTGTTTCTTGAGAAGCCAGAAAACTTCCCATCAAGATTATTAAGGACAATTTCATGTTAATGAAAAGATTTGTCCTTTACACAACTTCAAACCAAAATGACCCAGCATGTTGCTGGGCTGTTCACTCCTCCATTCTGACCTTGCACCAGAGAGGTAAGGTTTTGTCCATCGGTAACATGATAACAAGACCCTCTTGGAAGAGATTTTCTTCAAAGAAGTTCTGACTTTAAGTGCAGATGCTGGCTTTAAGATTATTTCTTTTTTTCCACAAAAAAGTAACAGTAACCTGTCTGGGCATAACCCGTACAGGTTACTCGGCAATCAAATTATTTACTATTAGTTAAATGATGCTCTACAGAACTGAAATTCACCCTCATAGCATGAAAGCCTGCCAGGCTCCTGGAAGAGAAGATGATAGACCACCACCTGGTGTAAATCAGGGAGGAGAAGAGTGGATGACTGTTCAGTGCAAGAGTATCAGCTCCCGACTGAGGATGGAAAGACACCCCAGCTCTGGAGGACTCAGCAGAGGAAAGATATGGAGTGGGTCCAGAGGAGGGCCACAAAAATGATCTGAGGGCTGGAGCACCTCTGCTGTGAGGACAGGCTGAGAGAGTTGAGGCTGTTCAGTTTGGAGAAGAGAAGGCTTCACCGAGAATTTATTGCAGCCATTCAGTATATGAAGGGAGCCTACAAGAAAGTTAGGGACAGACTTTTTAGTAGGGTCTGTAGCAATAGGACAAGGGATAATGATTTTAAAGTAAAAGAGAGAAGATCCAACCTAGATATTAGGAGGAATTTTTTTCTTTTTTGCACATTGGAACCAGTTGCCCAAAGAGATGAGAGATGCCCCATCTCTGGAAACATTCAAGGGCAGGTTGGACGGGTCTAGTCAAAGATTAGACTGTTCATTGCAGTGGGCTTCGAGTAGATGACCTTTCAAGGTCCCTTCCAACCCAAACTATTTTATGATTCTATATTTCTACCTCTTTTAAACCTGTATGTCATCCATATAAGCCTCAGTTTCTCTAAGATAATGTATAGGCTACATAAGGAAATCCAAGTCAATGAGAAAGACTTTCTTATTATACCACCTTGCTTTCTGGCTTCTGAATTACAGTCTACTCACTAAATATTAAACACTAAACCAAGACGGATCCAGTACCCTTTAATCTGCTGGTAGAATCATTCCAGTCATGTAATTCTCTGTAATTCTTCCACTTTAAATTTTCAATATTTCTTTACTTTTTTCTTTTTTTTTTCCCTTTTTTTCTGCTTAATCTTAGCAACAATTTGTACATGAAAAACTGTATCCTGGCACTCCAGTCTAATTTTTTTTTTAAGTTTTAAAATCCAAAATAGGTTTGGATGTACCACTATGGGATACATACCAGTAATGGGAAGGCAAATTTTGTATGCATCTTTTGTGTTTCAAGAAGATAACCTGATGAGAAATTTACTGTTCAGAATTTCTTATTTGAAACACCTAAGATTACACAATGACAGAATACAATGCATAGTAACAATTTCTTTCTTTAAAAAAAATTATTAACTGCACAAACTTTTAACATGAGTTATTTAACTTTGTAAATACATGTCCTGTCCTCTGGAGCCAAATTGAGCTGGCAGTTCCAAAATCTAAACATCTGCATGTGTGTCCCTTGACCAGAGACTATTTTTACACTTAGAAGGCTTTCTTTATTTCATCCTGATGCCGGAGAAATATCCTGCTTTTTGCTATTGTTACTTTAGTTATTGCAGACACTGCCCCATTGTGAAAAAAATCTACTCATCTGTCAGACTGTTCTCCTGAACCAAAAAATTCTGGAATTTCTATCTAATGTAAATGTATCCAGTGGGAAATGTACCTAACAATAAATTGTTAAAGAAATGGAAAACCTTAAATGGTGACAGTGTTCCTTTTATTGTTGGCAAACAGGTGAGGGGGATGCAAGGTATCAGTTTGAAACTTAAAGAACAGGGAAACTAAGTCAGAAGTTGTAACTTCTCTTCTTTTTACTGCTAATGAGACTTACTGTATGACATTGCAAGAGACACTCCATTTCCAAATCTGCAAATTAGAGTAGTATTTGCCTACCTCATTCATTTGTCAAATGGCAAAGCCAATGATGCATATGAACTGTTTAGCAATTTTTAGAGGCAAAGCTTCTTACACAAGTGTATAGCATAATCTGATACAAAGCCATAGACTTGCAGATAATCCTTCTGTCAGAGATTTGATTTTGCCAGTTAATTTGATTACAGTAATTTGTATAAAATACCAAGACTGCACTTACTTCGCTGTTTATGAATTTCTGTCTTCAGTGGCATTCAGGCGCTCATTCATGTATCAGTGACTTCTGATGGTAGTGCCATTTGAGATTTTGTTTGTACCTCATGGATGTTAATCGGCTTTGTTCCTTCCTTTAAATCTTTTCTCAGTTGCTAAGGTTAAGAAATAACTCTATTTCTTCCTTATGTTTGCCCCATTGAAATATTTCTTGCTCCATCCTCTTGTACAACCCAGAACTAGTAAAAAACTTCTTTTTTATAAGAATCCTACAGACCATGCATTTCTAATGCTCTACTCACAGCCAGCTCATTCCCTTTGTTGTGGCAAGTTTTCCTATTCAAAGCTCTTCACATGGGTGGCAGAGAGGCACAAAACACTCCATTCAGAAATAACAGTAATGAAACCTGTGGGTCAGAGGAAACAAGGAGAGGAGGTAGGGTTATTTCTGCCCCTCTGCATACATAATTTCAAGGTCTGATTAGATCCACATACACTATTAATGTTCAGGTAACAACTAACAATTTTCCCTTTCCATTGTCATCTTTCCCAGTGTCTTTCTGAATGCTGACATGTATTTTTTTCCTGAAGATATTGTTATTCTACTTCATTCTGTTTAAGTTTCCTCTTTAATCCCACCTGCAAGTAGGAGATTAGGAAAGATAATAAGAAGTGCTTCTCATATTTTTAAAGCAATACCAATGCTTAGAAACTTTGACTTTCCATCACCTTGTAATGAGGCTTGCTTGGTCTTCTAATTGTATCTCTTATGGTATGACGATGGCCTCAGATTAGGGTTTAATTGCAAGGTATGCATTTGTTATTGATTAAAGTTAGGCTGAATATTTCCAAAGAAAAGTGAGAAATATTGAAGACCTATTTTCAAGTCTCTAACCATTTGTTTTCTGTATACAAAAATGGCAAAAAAAATATAGATATTTCCATATATTTCCTCGAAGCCCAAGAAAGTCTTCTTGAAGACCATTTATCTGTATCACAAAGGTAGCTAATTAATCCCATTTGAAAGAGTTACTATTTGCCTAGTAAAGGCAACATTGTACCCTATTCACCCTTTTTATCATCTATTAAGGAGAAGTGCTGTCAGCATGGCTCACCTTAAACCATTCTATTCATAAGTGATAGAAGCTTGAACTCTGTAAATCAGTTCAGCTCATAGAAATGAGAGGCTGATAATAGGCAGGGATACAGCAAACATCACTGCATAAGCTTTTTGTCATATCCCTTGTTGTCAAAGTTGTTCAGTGAAACACATTCATGACAACTCAGTACATCTGCTTTATTTAAGCCTAAATATATGCAGCCTTTCAGCTTCTGAAGTTCAGTCACAGGACCGTGTTCCTTCCCTTTTTCTATATATTCTCTATCAGTACAACATCACTAACATCAGAGGCCTCATGGATTTTTGTAGAGTACGCTAGGTAGAAAAATAGCAAATCTTCTTAACTGCTTCTTCTGCACAGTTCCCATGCCTGGTTTCAGATGAGATGGTATCTGAAAAGTTTTGATGACTATGCTAGTTAATTTATATTATGGATACTATCATACATCTTCATTTTATAAAGAAACTTGGCTGGCAAAGCATCTGACTGTACTTTCTCTGGTTTCCCTTTGTTGTGTTCAAGATATGGAAATTATCGAGATAGTCTATATTTTAAAAGAGTAGGTCCATGGGTTTTTATGCATCACATTTTTGGAAGGCTTTTTCTAAAGATTCCATAGGTTGTTTTGAGCTTGAACATCAAAATCTGTCCTAGCTGTCATACAACACTTAATGGATGCCTTTACCTTACCAGCTGGTGCAGAACAGAGTGAGACATCATGGTCTAATTTGCTGCTGGTATGGTTCAAGGATCAGAAGCCCACCTCATGTCTTGACCAGCTATGACACGTATATGTTGCCTCTTGCCAACCATAGGCATGCTACATGCATAGAGAGGTTCTGGAGGATCTTACATCCTTATTTCAAGTGGGCACCTTGATCTGGAGCCCAGTTAGGTGGCTTCAACCTTTGTTCCCCCAGGGGAGATATCACTTGAATGTCACCTGTGATGTGTTCAAGTGAATGTTGCACAATATTCACAACATTGCATGTATAAGTGCAAGGACAATCTGCAACTAGAAGAACCCCTCTAGCATCCTATATAGCGAATGTAAATGTACCCATTTTTCACCTTGGCTACTAGTCTCCTGTGTAATAAAGGCATTTAAAAACAGAAGAAACAAAACTACGCAAAAATTGTCTTTTTTCAGGGCAGCAAACCCTCCAGAATCCTGCCAGACATCATCAATACGTCCAGCACTGCACATGGATCAAAAATATTCCAGAGGAAATGTACTGTTTCTAACAAACAGTAAAGACGGGAACAAAAATATGTTTAGCATTGTCTATATGAAAGTTATATCAACAGTAAAAGTGATTGATTGAGCAACCCAACACTCTACCTATCTGAATATCGATAAGCTTTTCCAATACTAAGTGAGCGCTGATTGTCCTATAAACCATACGTTGTACTAAGCATTCACTGATCTTCTTACAGGTTATTTTCACTGCTGCAGTGTAAGAAGCAACATAGTTTTGTCCTCTTGTTTAGTCTTCCTTATAGCTAAATCTGGAATCTTTTCATCATTGCCTGCTTTTGGGATGAAGTGGACTAAAGACAGATTTAAATCACATCTCAGTGTTAAAGATAAAACTATTTCTCTTCCATATAAAATCCTTTTCTGCTGTTCCCTTTCCACTGGGAGACACTCCTCATACCATATTAAAATTGAAATAGAAAGTAAAAATTTAGCTGTTGCTTACCTCTTATTTTTGTCATGTCATAGACCATTCTGTTAAATCTGAGAAAAAAGAAAAAAGAAAAAAAGTAGCTTTAATCATACTGACAGTCAACAACTACATTTTCTAATGCTTTAATCTCTACTGGTTCATTCTTTCATTAAGTATAACATTAAGGCACATTACCTGTACTGTTATAGTGACATAATTCCACAGATTAATGTCATATTATGTGAGAATGGAAAAGATCTGAGTAAAAAATTTCACCAAGTTTCCGAAAGGGGGAAGTTGTTGAATAGTTCATCATATTACAAGTTAAAAATGTGTACATGCATGACAAACCACAGATCAAGGCAGGCTCTATAATTAGACATTTTGAAACTTTCTAATTGCAAGTTCTAGGGAAGTGACAAAAGTCAAACATTAAACTTCAGCATATTAATTAGCCCATTTTCTCCAAAACAAATTCTGAAAGACAGTCAACCAATTACCATATTTTAAGGTAATAATAGAAAAGGTAATACAGACTTGTAAGCACTGCTGTTATTTGCATTTTTCATTACGAATTTCATTCTGCAAATTAAATGATATATTTACATATTAGTATACCGTATTTGAATTAAGCATATCCATTTGCTTGTTTATTAATATTTTGTTACTTAAATATAGAAATAAATCATGAGGAAATAAATATATACAGTTATTTAATCAGATTGAGTACTGAACTTCCAGAAAATGCTGTAGGAATTCAAAGTTATAATGAGCGGCTAAAAAAAGCGGTTAAGAAAATTATTACTTCTTAATTTATTTTATTTAGTTTGTGTGTCTGTGAAAATTTGAAGGTTTAAAACAAAATGAGACTTTTTTTTTTCAGATCTAAATGGCTTTAGTTAGTTGAAAGTCACCATTCTATTACCTTCTTTTTAGTGGTAAGGCAAGGAGAAGTTAAAAAATCATATTTCTTGCTAAAAAGAAAACTAACCTGACTTTTACCAGTGAAGCATCCCCTTTGAAACATGGCACATTTCTCTTGCATACTTGGAGAAAAAGCAAGAAAATTAGTTGTCTAGATTTTAAAAAAACATTGACAAATAAGGAGATTAAGCTATTTCTTCTTTATCCACTAACCCACTTACCATTAACCCATTAACCCATTGCTTAGTACATATACCTATAGTAGGAGTAATTTGTTTGAGAATATGTGAATGCACATTTTTCACTTCCCTCAAATGTGAGATTTCTTTCAATGTCCCTCCCTCCCCCCTTCTTTTACATCCTGTTGACATCCCTGTTCTATTTTATAAAAAATATTTACATCGTCATTAAAATAGAAAAAGAGTTGCTTTGTCCTACTGGATCAAGTGTTTATTTGGAACATTAAACAAATGTATTACCATCTGCCACTCAACCAGACAGATTCAGAAGAGCTTGGCGGTTGAAGTACTGTCTGGGTAGGTGGAAGGCTTCTATATTTATGTACCCATTGTCTGGCAAGGAAAATAAACGTGTTTGCTGAACAACCTAACCGAGGTATGGGATAAAAGGGGAGCATCTTTTCTCCTGTTGAATTTAAGATTTCCCCTCTTGAGTCAAGTCAGAAAGGTGGATAATTTCAGCAGTACTGTATCAAAAATCTAAAATGTTAAACATTAAAAAAATGTCTTTTTGAGTGTTTATGTAGATTCTGTTGCTGATCTATGTCGTGTGACCACTGAAAGATGATCTGTCACATGAATATATTAATGTAATTTACAACAAGTCACTAAGAAAGAAATGAGCAGAATGGCTAAGGAAAATCCATCTCTTCCCAGATACTCAAGAGTTGTAAAAAACCAATACCATCTCAGAGAAAAAATACAAAACCATAAGAATTTACTCGTGATGTGATGCTCTTGGTTACTGATTTTCCATGACTCACCAAAAACTGCTGCATAAAACTGCATTTGGCCATGTTGGGTAAGAGTGACTGATATACGAGATACAGTAGTCCAAGGCCTGACTGCCAATGTATTTACTACAATATTTTGCAGCATGACAGACAAAGCTGAAGTAACTGTGATTTAGTAAGCCCAGAGCAACCACAATAGCAAAACTTGGTGATATGTTTTTAAGAGTCATTTAGATGTGATGTTGGGGGATATGGTGTAGGGGAGAACTTTGTAGTGTGTGCTTGATGGTTGGACTTAATGAATCCAAGGGTCTTTTCTAACCTGAATGATTCTATGACTTAAGCATATGTTATAAAAGCCTGCCAGAGACACTGGGTGTCAGCATGGGCCAAACAAATGGGCCAATGCTGTCTGCACTAGTGAGGGGGAAAACATTGCAAATACATTTACTGGAGTGAGAAATTCCACCATAGGGTGATGAAACACAAAAGGCTTAATATCTGCAAATTGGGATAAAGGGAACGAGAGATGCTCTTAAGAAACAGAAAGGAAGGTGGAACTAGCCCATAACCACAGCATTTTGCAGCAGAAATAGGTTTCTATCCATGGCAGGTATGATCACAGCAGAGCTGATATAGACACCCCTAAAACCATCTGACATGGATCCTGCCAAAAAAGCAGTATTTGAGAGAAGACAATATGAAAAGGAAATTGTGCTGAACTCTGGTTGTCTCTGATCACCACCACAGTTCATCGCATTTTCCAGGCACCTGTGAGAGAAGGTATCTGATTTATGCCAGTGGACAGAAAAAAAGCTGCCTACAGATGCACGACCAGAGGAATGCAGAATTACCTTTTTCCAGCCCTGGCCCTGCCAACCATCTAGAAGGACTGGCCAGATATGTGGCCAGGAGTTCTATTCAGAAGGCTCCCTGCCACATGGCCTAAAGAAGAAAACACAGCTGGTAAATCTGCACCAAGGAAATATTGGCCCTTCAAACCAAAAGAAATTTCTTTAGGAGACAATGGGTTAAAAGTTCCTGTAGACAGTGGAAAGAAATTATTCTCCATAGAGCTGTCAGTTTTCAGGGGCTAGTTCCAGAGCTTTATTATTAGTCTTATGAATTAGATATTTTATTTCCAAAGGTATCAGTCTGGATAGAAACAACAATGTCTGAAAGTGTCTTCTGCTTGAGAGGCAATTCTTTTAGAAATAGGTAGATGGAGGGGTGACACAGGCGTCACATAGCTTCATAAACTTATATCTACTGCTAACACTATATTGAGAGTGCAGATACTAAAAGTATTCCAGCTCTTGACTCCCAAAATAGAAGACATATATCAGTCTTTGAACATAAAACATCTCCAAACAAATTAAATTCTATTTGAGTAATTTTCCTTCAGAATTTTTAAACTATGAATATCACATCAGTAAATACCACTAAGTTTCACAAATTACTAATCACATGAAGGGGCAGAACAGCATTAAGTGAAATGGTGTTTTATGACAAATCTATTATTTTTCTAGGACTTATCTCCCCGATTGTTATTAATATTTCACCAACTCTATTAGAAATGAAAGAACAGAAAGCGGATTAGAGCTCCTGTCCAAAATAAAGTTAAGCTGATTTTAAAAATCTGTCACAAAACAAAAAAGCTGATTTTAAAAATCTGTCACAAAACAAAAAATAAGGAAACACAGTATTAATGCCCACAAAAGAACTGCCAGGGGCATATTTCAGATTCTTAAACACAGGTGGAAAATACACTGCATGTTTCCAGTTTTGGTAATATGAAAATCCCACAGAAATAGATTGATTATTTCAATATGAAACAATATCTTCAGGCTTCCTTCTTATCTACTCTTCCGCAGCAGCTACCACAGCATTCAATGAGAAGAGAAATGCTGTGATTTTCTTCTTCTACCTTCATCAATTTTAATGTTTTCTCTTATTATTATGTCTATTAGACCTTTCTGTCAATGCTCAAAGTTGGCTTTCACACTCTTGTTCACAAAGCCCTGAGTGAAAGCATAATGCTGCTAAAAATCTTTTAGATCTACTGCCATTGCCTTCAACACTGAGCTTCAGTTTCCCAAGTAGATGTCCTGGTAGATAACTATATCTCTAATACCATATCACATTTTGTTATAGTTTGTGACATCTTTTGCTCCAGAGACGATGCAAATCCATTGGATTCAGGGAGTCACTGAAAGTGAAGGCTGGAAGGTGTTGCCAGGGGTTATGGAAAAAGAACCACATATATTGCCCATATTAAGCCAGAAGCAGTTTTTTTACCCAAGAGCCTCTGCCAAGTTAAAATGCAAGTAACAGTCAGGAAAAAAAAGCACATCTGAAATTTAAATATTATTGCTATTGTTATTTGCAAACTGCTGTGATATTATGATGGTCTCCCTGCAATTTTAGCTCTAAGAAAATGGATCAGTTGTGAGCACTGGGAAAACAACATAGAAAGTAGTATAAATCATGGTACTTAGCTGCAGAAGAATGCCAGTAGCATGAAGGAGGTAAGGTAACTTGTGTCTATTCCCCTTGAAAACTGCAGCAGTGATATTAAGGAGGGTTTATCCTGTTATATGTGTTTCTGCATCACAGGTTGTTAGGGAGACCCACCTGTGACAATGTGGATTTTGAGCATCATGGGTTATCTCCCTCTGGGTGCTTGCAGCAGAAGGCAGTCTGAGCATCCCAGGAGTTCAGGGGATGCGGTCTCCCAGGCTGCATAGATTCAGTGCTTGTTACCTACTCACTACTAGAAAATACTCCATCACCCCAGTCAGGCATTAGCCCTGGACATCATGCAACAATACAGTGTCAAAGGCATTTCCTTACACTTCTCAGCATTTCCCTTTGGTTACCATATTTCCCTGGAACTGCAGTAAAAATGGCTGGGTATGTAGAACTTTTGGTGTGTACCATAATAACATGATTTATTCTTTTGCCTTACTTTGATGCTAACTGGATGGCTTATATTCAGAAAATTTGAACAACCGGTTGTCTTCCCAGTTGACTCAACCCTGGGGCACATCTGTGAAGATGCATTGTCAATGTTGTCCATAGGAAGCAGGGTGTCTTCTAGCAAGGGTACATGATATTCTAACAGTTGGAACATGGTGGACTTGGCACTGTAAAGTTTATAGGTGGACTAGATTTTAATGGTTTTTTCCAATCTAAATGTTTATATGAGTCTATGATTCTATGAATTGTGGTTAGCTGCAGATAAAATATGATTAAACAAAGAGGACAATTATAAAAGTAAAGAAAACCAAGATTTGATTCTCTGCTTTTTTCTGTTTCCTTTCTTTTTTTCCCACTCTTTCTTATGACTTTCTTTCTAACTTTCCACGTCTTCTTGCTATTTTTCTTTGATGTCCTTTTCTTTCACCTTGCAGTTTTTGATGTCTTAGATAAAGTGATTTCTTTGCTGGGTAATGGAAGTGGTACTTCTTTTGTCAGAATCATTATATATAATTAATATAATTAAATGCAGTGACATGTCATATATATCGTTAAACTAAATAACAATTAATAGCTGGAGGACAGCTTTGAAAACCATCTTATATGAAAAGTTTCTAGGATTATTTCTTTTAAGGGATTTTCATGAACCATCAGTTACTTTTAGTGCAAGGTTGTAGAGTTAATGGTACAATTAAGTCATTTGAAGCCATGGAGTAGAATGTTAAATGTCTCTCAAGTTTTATTACACAGAACATACATGACAGGCTCTATTTTCAGTCCTCCTGAACGTACTTTGTTCTTTCATTCAGCATCTGTAGCAAAAATATATCTCTTTGCTTTCTTCATCCCGTGTATGTACCTTTGCTCCAAAATGACTTGCAGTTTTTTTTAAAGCAAGGCTTCTCAGTTCTTTGAAAGCTCTTCTTTTTAAAAGTTCATTTCAGTCGTGCAGACATGAATGAAAATTGAGCATTTTATAATTTGGCTTTTTAGCAGACGTTTAGTTCCAATAAGTAGACATCCTTGGCAACATTAAAGAACGTGAAATTATTGTGCTGTGGCATGGATTTCTTGGTACTCAGTTGCCTGCGTTGCACTGTAATATGTTATTGTATGGAATATCTTAACCCTGCCTTCCCACAAATGTGTCTGACTGTGGTGTTATAATTCACATTCAAAAACATCATGAGGAGCCAAAAGTTAACTTAGATATGGGATGTCTACACTTTATACCTAAAAGTTGATCAAAGAGGAGGAGTGAAAAGCTACCAAATTGCAGATCAAGAGAACATTGGGAATAGAGGAAACAAGACCAAAACAGGCTGTTATGACTTAGACAACTGATAGGCAATGCCAAATGTAGAAAGGAGAGGAAATGAGACTTCAAAACTCTAGGGAAAACACCTGAAGAATTGTTAGGAACAATGCCAAAACATTGTGAATCAGCTGTCACAATGACACCTTACAAAGAGATGAAATGTAAAGAAAATAAGAAGCAGTACTCCTACAGAGGATAAAATATGGATGCTAGAAATTTCCCATCTCTGTCGCTATGGAATAAAAAGTTCTGTTTGTATCATTTTTATAATTAACTACAAGAAAGGAAAATAGTTCCCTTTCTCAGTAACACAGTTGTATAAATTCTGCAAGTGGTAGAGGTGAGCTTCTCAAGTTGTTATTCAGGATTGACTTTATCAGGGAATTGTCTCAGACTGTTAACTTGTCCTTCCTTAGAAATAGGAAGGACAAGTACCTTGGTTGAGCATTTCTGTGTTTCCTTTAATTGCTTGCTGTGGGCATTATTTCTTGAACTTCCTTTAATATCTATTGGCTGGGATTTCAAGGAGAACAATGATGTCCAGCGTACCCTTAAGGTGTAAATGAAACCCATTAGAACCAAAGAAATGGGTCACGGTAAGTTTCTTCAGTATGAGCCAAATTCCCCGCTGGTTTAAATGGGCATCTGTTCCATTCGCAGGTTGGATTAAAGGACCTTTATGGAAGGGAATTTTTAGTTTTTGTAGTTCTGTACTCCATGAAAAAATATTGTCGATTCACAGATAAAAAGCCCACCTCTTCTTCGAATTAAAACATGCCTACTTACATTTGCAATTTGATTTCATGCCTTTATATGTAAGATGAATGAATAAATTGCTGTGTCCGGCTTAAACAACAATGTCTACATACATCTACATTTTAGGGAGATAATTAACATTGCTGACCAAAAGTAAGTCCATTAGTACATCGGGGATCTAAACAGTCAGACAGAGATTTTGTGCATCCATCTGAAGAGCTGAGCTGCCAAAGTTAAACTGGAATTATAGTTTAGCTGATTTGGCTCTAGGCTCTAACAATTTCCTGCCTGCTCTACATTACCATAGCTCCATTAAAATCGATATATGAAGTGAATACACTTCAACTTAATACTAGGCCAATATTTTTATAATGTTTGGTTTGCGTGAAGGAAATCCTAATTAATTATACACAGATATGAGCTCGTTTTACATTGTTAATGAATACAACCCTGATTCCATTCTGTATTTTAAAATATATTACCTCTTTCTCTTCCTTAGAGGTGTCTGTTGTTCACAAACAGCTGATACTACTTCTTTTCACCATTAGGGTGTTATCCATCAATACCCATGGAAAGCTAAACAGTAGGCTAAATACAAGTATAAATTTTTGCAGTACTGGAATTTTCAGACTGCGTGTCATGTGAATGTATTTAGAACCACAGACTACCCTTGATCTGTGGGCTGTTTCCCATCAGCTTCCCTGGGAGCCTCACACATAAATCGATTGATCTCTGCTACTACTACCACAATCATTTAACAGTATAACATGCCTGTGCAAACCAGTAATTTGAGTTCCTAATCTTCAAGTTAAGATATCACGAAAATTTAGTCATGATTTTTTTCAAAAATACAAATCAGTTTTTTATTTCAGTCCTACCCGTATTCCCTTAAAGCAAAGAGCAAAATACATAGGAGCATGCACTGAATTAAAACAGATGTATCCCAACATGCTAAACTGCAAGAGAAAGAGAAATAAACACTAATGAAAACTCTGTTTGAAATTCGTTTTTCAGATCTGTAAAATTAGTATACATACAAAACTTTTGATCTGGAGTATTGGTTATTTGTTTGTTTGTGGAATTTGGGAAGGCAATGCGGTGCTGGATACATCCTGGAAGCCACAAGTCAATACACAGCAGACTAGTTGTGCCATTTATTGTAAAACAGCTGGGCAGAGTGTTCCGGAAAGGATCTAGATCGAATGCTGATACCAAAGTAAATCTATTTTTATACAGCAGAGTTTTTACTTCATCAAGGAAATTTTGCCTGGCCTTGCAAAAAATTCTACAGTTGACTTGAACAACTAATAAATACACTCTGTCACCTGCACAGTTCCTTGTCTGACACACAACTTACCTCTGGGTCCTTGAACTCCTGTTATCTGTTGGTCTCCTTCTACGCATTTATCTCTTCCCTCTCCACTGACTTCAGAGGACAGGACCTTAGGAGAATTTAGCAACAGGCCCTGCATGTATTTTAAAAGAAGACATGATAATAGTTTTATTTATGTAATTAAAGTATAAGCTTATTTTCTTTTTCCATTTGCATTGTTCAGAAGAGTGTTAATCTTTCACGCTGCTGACTAAAACTCTCAGCACAGAGAGAGACACAGTTACACAGAAGTGACAGAAAATAAAATCAAGTTTTGTTTGGAAATCTTAATCAAAAACAGAGGACTTACTTAATTTCCAAACCTCACTGACTATCCTAAATCTATATCAGAGCTTTATTTGGGTGGCAAGAAGAGGAAAGAAACTTAAGATGAGTGGTTATGAATTTGCAGCAATGCTGTGTGGAAGAGAGTAAGGAACAGCACTGTCATGAAACAACGCTCAAAGCAAAACCTTTAGAAGGCATCCTACATAGAAAACTGCCTAGAGGGGTTCAGCACAGAGTATCATAAACAGAAAAGGAATTCTATTTAAATAAATATATGTATTTCTTTCTAGAAGTATAAAGTGCACAGATGTAAAATAGTAAGAGACAAAACAATATTATGCTTTTTTTCTAGAATAAAAAAATATGCAGTGCCTACATTCATTAGAAAATATCTACTGCCTTTCTTCTGGAGTGTACAGTCCTGTTCTCTGAAGTCTTACGTATTTGTTACATCAGACTTGCAATGTTCCTGGGCTACCATACACCAAGATTTCCATACCACTCATCATTTTCCCCTGGCAAAAAGAAAGAGTACATACCTGTCTGGGCATTCAGAACAGGTTACTGGCATCTTTAAATCCTAAAGAAATGGACACAAAACATGCAATAGAGCTGACATCCTGGGTATGTCAGGATGTCTTGGTATATACTATAACATACTTAAATATTCTTTTCTTAGAATGTTTTGTTAAAGATGACAGCTGAGTCAAACTCACACTACACTTACATAGGCATTCTAATTCTTTATTTTTTCAGCAATTTATTTATGAGTTAGAGCATAGGACAGAGAAGAAAGAGGGAAAATGGTCAACTGCTGAACTTCCCACATGCAGGAATCATTAGGAATATCATGATTTAACTGGTATTCCAAAATCATAGAATCATAGAATGGTCCAGGCCAGAAGGGACCTCTGAAGGTCATCTAATCTGGCCTCCCCGCAGTCAGCAAGGACACCCCCAACTAGACCCGGTTGCTCAGGGCCTCATTGAGCCTCACCTTGAATATCTCCAGGGAAGGGCCTCAACCACCTCCCTGGGCAACCTGTTCCAATGTTGCACTACCCTCATAGTAAAATGTTGGTGCAATAGTATGTAAAACTGAAAGATAAAGTTTCTTTAAGAAGGATAGGCAAAAAAAAAAAAAAAAATTCCCTTTCATATCAAGTAATTTAAAACAGAGAAACTGGGATAATTTTGATGCTTAACTGACATATTGCTCATTACTCGTTAGGATATTTTAACTATTTAGATATCTCAAACACAGCAGATGCAGATCAAAGACTAACGAAAATTTAGTTGCAGATAAAGTTTTATCACAGAGTTCTGAAACAGTAAGTAAGGGCAAGAGGTACAGAAAAGGTTCTATTTTACCACTACATCTGATATCTAAAAGTTGAGTATTTTATCCTATGCATGTGTTAGCATCCAAAGATGGATTGCAAATTCTGTAAAGGTGATTGTGAAGTGACAGAGTTCATGATTCTTAGAAAAAAAGGGAAAGTAAATAGGAAAATAGAAAACAGAAAGTTTCAAGATGACAGATCAAAATGAACTCAAAAAATTGTCGTGTAGACTTCATGGGAAACATGGGAGGATAATTCAGAAGTGGCTAGTCTCTATGAAGTTACACAAAGACCATAAATTAAAATTGTCCCAAAGAAGAGGAAGGATAAGCCTAGTAAGAACAAAATTGTGAACTCCTCATTGACCTCATACATAAGAAAGAGACACATCACAAATTAAAACAAATTGTTGTTATTCAAACAGGTATAAAAGCACAAAAAATGCAGATGTGCAAAGGCCAGTTCAGAAAGGTCAAGGTAAAAAATGCCTTTAAGCAAGATGAAAGTTACCAAAACACATGAAGACAACTGCAAGGGAAAGTTACTAAGAAATAAGGCTCAGAAAGCTGAAATGTGTTTGGGTTTTGACGTTACTTTTCACTAAGACGACATTAATGAGCAAATGGCTTATGCAAAAAATAATAAAGTCACTTCATAGGTTGTAGGAAAAACCACCACATTTTAAGAATTTGGGGGACAATAAGGATATAAGGTGAAGCCAACATCAAGAACAGATCATGCTAAGTCAGTCTAATTACCTCCTGTATTACAGGGAACAGGCACTGGCAAACAAAATGCTTCTGACATAAAAAAAAAAAGAAAAAGAAAGGTCTAACAAAGAAAAAATTATTAAGACCATGTGCAATGAATGTTCTCAAAAGCTTAATTGCAGAAATCTAAACTGAAGGACAAGTAGTTGGGCAGTGCCTCCTAAAACAAAGGTCTAGGTCTACTGAATGTGTTAACAATTTCATGAAATGCCAATATCATTCTAGGAGGGTAGCCCAAAGGAAATGTGAAATAATCCCTGTCTCTCTTCAGAACTGGAAGAGCCTTGTCTGTAGTGTTATGCCAAGTTTTGAGCTGCCACCTAAGAAAAAAATATTAATCTCTTCAGTGAAGTTCAGAAGAGAGCAGGAGGAGTAATCAGACACCATAAATCAAAAAAGAACTCAACTGGATAAAACCGGTCCAGTGTTGAGAGGAAAAGTAGAACAATCAGTGGTCTCAAAACATGCAGCAGAAATCAAAGAGAAAATGAAATACTATTTCCCCCTTTCCAAGATACAAAAGGAAGTATATTGCAGCAAGATCAAGGTTAGAATTCAGGGCAGACTGCATAAAGAAAGAAAAGGACAGCAATGCACAGAATAAATTGTCTGGAACTCTTCATCTTTGCAGGTTTCCAAAAGGCCAGAGGAATATCTGCCAGAAATAAAATAAGTACACCTTGAGCAGTCCCCTTCCATTCCGTTTTCCTTTCACTGTATTTAACTGAATCTCAGCCTCGGCATCCTACACCTAAATGGATAATGAAACTATTTTAAAAATCCCTGAAGTGCAGAGTACATCTGTTGACAGAGCACATCACTCTCTAGGAACATTGTTCAACAAGAAGGTGTTTGTTCATGTTTGCAAAAATTAGAACAAGAATTTGGATTTCATTTTACTAAGATGTAAAAGCTATCTGCATCAGTGTTTATTAGGACAAGAATCAAATAGCTGAAAAACATTCACCTTTTCTTCCTGAAGAGTAGTTAAATTTTCTTTGAGTTCCTGCAGCTTGGCTTTTCCAGGTTTCCATATTTCCTACGCTGCCTGTCTACATTAACAACAACAGCTCAAACAGTATCAGGTCTACAGTCAAGTTTGTGTTTAGAATTTATCTTTAATACATATACAACACTAATTTTTCAACTTCAAGACTATGGGAAACGTAGAAATTTATGAGGATGGAATGGAAAATAATGTAATCAATTTTATACTTTTACTCCTGGTTTTAGAAGGATAAGCATACTTTTCTGCTGACACCACCAGAAATCTGTGATTGGAAATGACACTGGAAAACTATGAATGACCAGAATCATCACCTATTCCCATAGTGAAGTTTGGCTTCTTAGGTACCCAAACCTTCAGTGAAACTATATTGAAATCAACAGAGTTATTCCTGCCTAAAACTGGACTAACACTGTAGAGTCAGAATGATTCACAAGAAAAGGATTTACTACTAAACAGCAACCCATGAAAGAGCTTTATTATAACCAATTCTGACGATTCAATATTCCTTAGCCAGGGTTGTGTAGGATAAGGACAATCATATCTGCATGATATATTATTGCAGCATTAAGGAGATGTGAAGCATCCATCACTGGCCATCGCTAGAACAGGATATGGAAATCACCGAACCATTATTCTGTTCTGGAAAAACATTTCTTACGTGCCCAAGCTCCCAAGAACCTGACCTTCGGCAAACACATGCATACCTAACAATAAACTCATGAGTAAATATTTGCAGAAGTGGCACAGAAAAAAACTGTCAGTTTTGGTGACAAATTTTCACTCATTACTAACATATAAACTTATTTATAAACGTAAGAAACTGAAGCTTCAGCACAAGTTGCTATTATAAAACCTGTTTTCCCGAGGACTTTAGAATCATTTTTGCTTATTTACATAAACCAAAAGAAGTGAAAGCTGTGTTTCTGGAATGTGTTGTAACACCTTGCGGGATAAAGTGTTATTGTGCTATGCTACAGAGTGATCTCAGGCTCCTAATGTGAAATTACTAGTGATATTATTGAAAAGATAAATTTCCCATTTTAATTCCAGCTCTAGATTGATTTCATATTCTTCTCAACAGCTTCTCATGTCTTGTAGAAAAACATGCACACTTTTGTGATGTCCTGCAAAAAAAAAAAATCATAGAATCATAGAATCTTTTAGGTTGGGAAAGACCTTTAAGATCACCAAGCCCAACGGTTCACCTAGCACTGACAACTCCATCACTAAACCATGTCCCCAAGCACCACATCTACACGTTGGTTAGGTACCATCAGGGATGGTGAATCAGCCACTTCCCTGGGCAACCTGTTCCAATACTTGACAAACCTTTTAGTGAACAAATTTTTCCTAATTTCCAATTTACACCTCCCCTGGTAAAGCTTGAGGAATTTTCCTCTTGCTCTCTCTCCTGTGACCTGGGAGAAGAGACCAACACCCACCTTACTACTTCTTCCTTTCAGGTAGCTGCAGAGAGCAAGAAGGTCTCCCCTCAGTCTCCTCCAGATTCAGCCACTCCAGTCCCCTCAGACACTCCTCATAAGACTTGTGCACCAGACCCTTCACCAGCTTCATTGCCCTTTCTCTGGACACACTCCAGCACTTCAATGTCTTTCTTGTAGTGAGGGGCCCAAAACTGAACACAGCACCTGAGTTGGGGCCTCACCAGTTTAGGGGGATGATCATTTCTCTAGTCCTGCTAGCCATGCTGTTCCTGGTACAGGCTAGGATGCTTTTCCCTTGTCCGCTACTTGGGTCATCTTGCCATAGAAGAAGATCAAGTTTGTCAAGCAGGACCTGCCCTTCATAAACCCAAGCTGACTGGGCCTGATCACCCGGTTGTCCTTCATGGGTGTAAACATAATCTGTTCCAGATGGGCATCACATTTGGTTTGGTGAGCACTTCTGCCAATTTCCTTAGTACCTTTTGGTGAATTTCATCCATCCCCATAAACTTGCGGATGCCTAAGTAGTGTAGTAGATCACTGCTTCCCTTTGGATTACTGGGGCTTCATTCTGCTCCCTGTCCCTGTCTTCCACCTCAAGGGGCTGGATACCCAGGTAACAACTGGCCTTACTATTACACACTTATGATTAAAATAGTATCATAAAATATGTCATCACTAATGGTCAGTGTGTGACAATAAGAATAGAATTTATCAATTAGATAGGCTCTATTTGTATATTATTATTTTTGAAGATATCAGATGTGAATAGCAGAAGGGAGAAGAGAACATTTTCGTAGTAAAGTTTATTCAAAAAACTCAAAAAGTATTCCTTTATAATATCATTACCTCTCTTTAAGCAACTATAGTTCATTGTAAGTCAAGAATCAAGTAATTCTTTACATCAGTTCAGATTTCACACAAAATTACAGAGCTCTTCAGTCGTCAGGATCATTTTTAGGCATTTTCCACCTTTCAATTTTCTTTAAAATTTCTTTCAATTTTCTTTCAAAATTTTGAGTAGCTCTCCTCAGAACCAGTGCGGGACAGCTGAAATTTTCAAAATTAGTCCCCCTTAGGTTTACTCAGCTTACATGGACTACTTGTCCCAAAATACCTTGGAAAATCAGGACTTCCTTGAACTTTAACTATGTCTTTTACTGACAGGTTAGTCATTCACTTACAGCAGAAATATTTACCCTCTACCCATACCCTCCACATATCCTGACTATTCTTGACTGATGGAAGCAGATTTTATATTTTATTGGGAGTTAGATAAATCTCCTGGGGTGTTCTAAATCAAGGGAAAGCAAATGTGCTCTCCATTTAGCCCACAGGTTCACTCTATATATTTTGCTAAATGACTGCCCTTCCTAGTCTTACTTGGCCGCAATATCCTTCCAGGGGGATATTCACAGGATTGGCTCTCTACATTGGTCCAAGAAAAATACAGACTAGCTAGATAATTAAATATTTATTTAATTTTGCCATGCAAAACCTCTGTGCCTGTGGCAGGTATAAACTGCACTTACAGAAAGAGAAGCTGTTCCTCCGGGCTTTTACAAGTTACTTCAGAAGTCAGTCTTGCCTCTTTTGCCATTAATGAATCTTAGCAATTGCTTAAATCTTGTGGTGAAGTAAATGCAATTTCCTGCCTTGCTGTTTCACATTCTCCCCTGTACATATAGCATTCCTGATTTCTGAAGCAGAACAAAGAATAGTTAGACAACATCGCATTGAGAAACTTGGTTTTGCTTCCCATCTTTGAGTTGCCGTTGGCCATGGATTGCTGAAACTGCAGCTAAAAATCAGTCTTAGAAAGCTTTTGTTTAGTTTTCATATTTAGTGTTTAGAAATGTTCTGTAATTATTAACAGATTTATTTAAGTTTCCATGGGATCTCTGATCATTTTTCTAAGCTCTTTTCCCAAAGGAATTGAAGATGAAAGTAATAGATGAGCTACTTTTCAAACTGAATTCCGCTTTCAAAAAATGTTTCCAGTGAATAAGTTTCAAATGAAAATACAGTGTTACTGTTAAATCCTTGGCTATAGCTGACATATATGCTTCTAAAGAAATGAAAACAACAGGACAAGTATCAAGACCTTATAATTTAGTTATAGAATTTGTCCTCCAGTTCCAGTGTATTGTTTCTTACTGCAGGTTATCAGTCATATATTTACTAGTCAGACACAAGTAAGATAAGTAAAATAAAATAAAATAAAATAAAATAAAATAACTCTTGAAATTAGAAGAATCACAGTGCTACCTGTCTGAAGGGAGCTTTTTTCAGCATATTTCTCTTTTCTTACCCTCATTTTTTCCCATTACTGATCCTAAAGATTTTCAAATTTGATTCATAGATTTCCACATGGGAAAACATTTGGGCTTGTATAAAGCTTCATTAAAGTCAATAGATGTCCCTGGGCATACTAGATTCTGTCTACATCAAGCTCCTTTTTGGATTACTTTCTTGGAGCAAATACCAGTATTTTCAACTTCTTATGCCTAAAGCAAGACATTTATATAAAAGTGGCACAATTTCCAGAAGGACTGACAACCAAAAAAACCCAGGGAAGCTGATGTGAACAGCAAATGATTTTGAAAAAAAGTGGGCATTTTATTATCTGCACAATCACCAGTGAAAACAAAATTGGAGTTCTGTGTCTCCTTCTGATGTCTGGGCTTTAGAGGGGAGATTTACAGACTGAAGGGAGATCACAGAGCAACCCCAAATCCTAATTGAGGTACAAATGCAAGAAGAAGAGATAATTAAGGAGGCAAGTCAATTTACTTTATCAAAAGAGAAGCCCAAGACATTATTAAATTAAAGTATTGGAATACCTCCAAGAAAATACAATAACAACCTTTCTTAATAATAGAAAAATAGTCCTTTGATATTAAAAAAGGGGCTTAAAAGTCTGGACACTAAATCCATGCAAATTTA
This sequence comes from Nycticryphes semicollaris, assembly GCA_013400055.1. NCBI lineage: Eukaryota > Metazoa > Chordata > Aves > Charadriiformes > Rostratulidae > Nycticryphes > Nycticryphes semicollaris. Next base: position 1,968,628 of record VXBJ01003864.1, read on the forward strand.
TATTAAAAATAAAAGTAGACAAATGTCATTAGAAGAGTGATTAGTGAGTCAAGCCTCAAAATAAATTACTGAGGTAAAGAACAGTCCTCCATTTCTTGACAACTTTATTTCAAGACTGATTGGCTTTCTTTAAAATATATTTTAGCCAAACAGAAATGTGGCAGTTTAGGATAAGTGTAATTAGAAGAAACTGTGCAGCGTATAGTTCTGTCACCGGATCAGACAGACATTTCTACCTTTTAGAGTGTACAAATCTGTGAAAGGCTCTCAGTGAAAAGTCACAGGAGTTATATCTCCACTTTTGAAAATTTGCTCTCTAGGTAGAATAATGAGGGAGAATATATAAAACTAGTACACACTTCAGAAGAAAAAAAGTAGAAGAAGGTTTGGGATACTAAAAAATAACTGAATTTTAGTGCTAATTGAAGTATAGAGCACATGTCTATGTATCTAAATAGATCTCTTTTTGTTAACAACTTATTTTTTCATTTGAAATGTATTCTGAGGGTAAAAAGATCCTGATGAAAGGCTTTGGGGTGACAGCAGTGGAGAGCAAGTTTGACATTTATTCCTGCTTTGCATGTGTAGTCACATTAAAGCTCTCCATAAGTCATCTGGCCTCAAGACTACTTGAGACGGACCACCCCCATCAGTGAAAGCCTGCTTCAGTGTAGGAAGCAAGGTCTGTGGAGAGAGGTAATACTTTTATGAGACCAGCTTGGACTTGGAGTGAATTCAATCTTCTGTAGAGACTGCCAACAAGGGAGTCAATTAATGCCTGTTGTGATGATGGTTTCTGTGGAGTGGATGACCAACGGATCACTACTGTGCATCTCTCAGGTCTCCTTCCCCTCCCGCCCTCTGTTTCCCATGGGGAAACTTCAGGGTGATTAAATTAATGGTCATGCAGCTTAAGCACCCTCTGTGATGTACAATGGGGCAAGGTTAAATCCCCTGTGGACTGCAGGCAATCAAATTCCCAAAATAATTCTCAGGAGAGAAACATCCAGGTTCTCAGCTTCTATTTGTTTTGAAACTACACAACAGTTTCAGGATTTAATTCTAGACGCAGATATCCTGACAGATGTTTATTTTTCAAGCCCAGCAGACGCAGTGGGTTCTGTATTGCTAGTGAAATGGGTGCTAATATGAGCAGGAAGAAAACCAGACATTTTTAGAATTTGTCAGAATTAATAGTCAGCTATTATAGTTCATAAGAAATGAAATGTTTTCTGATCAATCAATGTCAACATTAAAAGTTGCTTGTTTGCTCTTATTTGCTAATGCATGGAGTATTGTCTTGTGTTTCTTTTAAAGCCTTTCACTTTATTGAAAACATTATTTTGATTTCACAAGCACTACAGAAATGAGAAAGTCCTGATTCTCAGGGGCTTATTTAAGTTATTCTGCCTAAGAGTGGAAAAGCAGCTTAACCAAACTTTTGCTGGTGTAGGTTCACTTACACCAAGAGCTGATGAATGTACACAGCACGTGTGAACTAGGAAACAATATCTTAGATGAAAAAAAGGAAAAAAAAAAAGGCTACACCACCATCTTAGGTGGAATAGACTATCTGTTCCCTTGTTACTCTGCTCCTTGGCAGCACTGAGAAAGAAACTTCCCTATAAGCCCATGAATGGAAAGCAACTATTTTGCTGGCTTGTCCAGGGCTTTCTCCCCAGTTTATTGTACTGTACTCTCTGTTCTGTGCATTCACAAACCATGAGAGAAGAAGGACCAAAGATCTTCCTGCTGTTCAGCAGAATGATGTTGTTTCTTGTGCTTGTGCCCTTCCAGCTGTGAGGAAATATTATTGCCTCTAGACATGGGCACCGCACACACCTGACAGCTGTGGGCAGAGAGCAGCCAAAGCCTCATCTGCCCATTTCACTAAAGCTTTGGAAAGTCAAGATGGAAAGTTCTGCTCAAAGGAGGTATGAAATATGTGGGAGAATAGCTTGGTGAGTCTGCTGAATTAGGAAAAAAAACACCTTAGAGTATCCAAGAATGATAATTTTCATTTACAAGTTTACAGGCAGTGACATAAGTACCTTTTCCTGTGTTTATCCCTGGCAAAAGAACAGATATTTATTCATCTTTCTTACCTTCCTCCATGGATTTCTAATCCTCTTCATTCATTCCCCTTCAACACGGAGAAGCTGAAAGAGGTTCATGACTTTTCTTGAATACTTGACTGTTTCTGCATTACTGAGAAACCTGCAGCTGGTCAATAAAGGGGTTGAAATGAATGAGATACTTTGGCATCCTCCAGAGGTCCTGGGAGAAGAAGATGGACCAGAGAGAAAAAGAAGGAAATATTTCATAAAATTAAGTGCAGGATAGGCAGAAGTTTACCAGAGTGAAGTATGCTTTATTGAGCATAAAATTGCATCATTGCTATTAGACCCGTTTGAGAAATGCAAAGCCAATTATTTTCCACTGCAATGGAGACTGGTGGTGTGATATGAATCATCATTTTTCAGAAAAATAGTTTACTCTGGGGATCATATTCCAAAAAGAATGGTGAGATAATATATTTTCCTAGAGGCCAGGATATTTTCTAATCCACTGATGCTGCTTTAGTACATTCAGGAATTCCCATTGGCCTTTTGTCATTGCCTCACTGCTCCCATGGGACACACTATCTAACAAGTTGGCCCTCTCTGTATAAAAGTCATCCCTGTGAATGATGCCTTCACACTTCTCTGAATTCTCTCTCCAGAAGGAGGAGGATAAAACTCACCTTTGCTCTTGTCCCAGGTCCCACGATGTTAGGAGAAAATAAAAATCTTCCATACAGAATGCATTTTAGACTTTTGTTTTTTCCAGACACTGTCATTCTCCTTTAAAACATATAAAGAAATAAAGTTATTCATAATTATAAAAAAAGCTCAATGCTTTTAGAAAACAGGCATCAGAGAGCAGGCTTCTTGCTATAGCAAAGTAAGTCTGAATGCTTCTTTGAATCCAAAATTTAATTAGAATTTATACGACAATATTTTATTTTTTAATTGCTTAAGATTAAAGAATGTACCCAGTATCAATGTCACAGAAGTCAGTAAAAGTCCCTTTCCTCTAGTTTGTGATCCATGGTTTTGGATATCGACACTTACCAAAGCTCTATTTAAACCAGTGAGTTTCATTGACATAATGAAAAGGCTTTGTTTAAACTCAAATGGGAGAAGAGTGACTTTCTTTCTCACAGCAGGAGTTCTCATTCTGGTGGCTTATTGATGCACAGGGTGCCTCACTGTCCTCAACACCTTTATGCCACCAGTCCATAGGACACCAGCTCATGCAGCAGCAGGTCATTGCTACTCTGCTCTGAGAGGCTATTCTACTGTTCCTTCTGGTTTTGGAAATAAAGAGCATTTTGCCCAAGTAATGAATAGAGAAGTCCAGAATATAACTGACTATTTACTACATTTATTGATATGGACATTTTGAAGAGCTAATTGAATATTGAAAATACTTTCTGCCAACAGCCTAAATAATTAAACTAGCAGAGATTTAAACACTTAAAAAGTAGTGCCAATTCTCATAGAAAGACCAACAGGAACTCAGCTTACTAGGAAAAACAAATTTTCGGTTTCCTTCTGCTAGGGATATTCTATAGATTATGCACTTCACCTTTTCCATTAGAAATTTCTCCTCCCTGAATTTAAGCCCTTCCACCACTTGGATGTTGTTTGAGAGCAGTTATTTTTCTCTCAGGGACCAGAAGACAGAAAAATTCTCTTCTAGTCTCCTTTGGGACAAAATGGGCTCAGGAGAACAAAAATAATAGACAGACTAATTCTGCAGCAGAAGGAGGAGGAAGTTACTTTTGGACAGGCTGGTCAAGAATAAACTACTCTGTGTGTCACTAAGCTTGAAAATACTGCAGGTACACACAATAACATGGGCCAGATGTGAAGAAAGGATCATTTCAAAGGGGTAAAACCAGAATCCTTAAACAGTTCAGAAGTTAAAAAGGAGATCATAGATGGTCCTGGTCCAGAGAACTGGGAATATATTATCCTTCTGAGGATACTAAGGATTCAAGATAAAGAAATTATTACAAAAAATCACACAGAAATTCAGAGATATCATAATAGTCCCAAGAAACTTAACTGTAAAACTACAATCACAAATAAGTAAGGTAAAATAATTGCCTCCATCAATTCCTTATTTATAGGCTTTAAAGCAACATGTATATTTATAATCTTAGAAGATTATAAATAATAAATGTTCTAAGAAGAATTTTCAGTTAGCAACCAGAACAGAAAAAACAAGAGTTAACATTTGTCTTGTTTTTCAGTTAAACATTGTTTCTCTTTATACATATAGACACAACTGTAAAGCTAAAATTCTTTTTAGAACTACTAGTAATTAAAAAAAAAAAAAAGTTTGTGCAATTTTAAGATCAAACAGTTCTTCTTTGGAAATTCAATTCATATTAATCACAAGTATTTCAAGTATTTTATTGACTAAAAGGAGCTATTTCTACAGATGTCAGATTCTGAATAGTTTGACTTTGAAAAATGGCTTTAAAATGTACCTAAATGAAACAGCTTACTGTGAAAAAAAATACAAGCCTGACTTGTGGTTTTTCTGTTATTTCTCAGAAGCAAGTAGCATTCAAAGGAAGTCCCAGCACTTGCTGGTGCTGCAGTCCCACCAGCCCTTTGGTCTGGCAGAAGGGCTACTGGGAAAGGACCTATCAAAACTTTTCCAGGGGCCGGCATGACTTCTGCAAGCCTTCCAGCTGGATTAATGACCTTGGTCGGAGTGTGCCAGGGGCTGAGGTCATCTCTGCGCTCACACGCATCACTGCCCAGCCAAAAGAGACAGATGGTCATGCCGGGTCAGGTAGGGCAGATGAATTTCACTGTCAATGACAAACACTGTCAACGCGAAATAAGAAATATATCTTTTCTAAAGGAGAAAGTGATTCTGGAAAAAGTCTATTATCTTCACCTAAAAACTGCTGCACAGTAAATTTCAGGCTCCTGGTTTTACTCTTCAGTTTTGGGAAATTAGCAATATTATTCTACTTACTGGAAATAAATTGCATGGTGGAAGAAATGCTTTCCCTGGCAGGGCAAGGGAATGACAGAGTCAGAATGTTTATCCAGACACATAATGGCGTGTTAAAGATTTTCCTCACAATTTGCCATTTTTCAAATTCCCAAACTTATACAAGAAAGAACATGTGCCTTAAGGCTTTCAATCTCAGTACCTACATAAATACTTATGTAATCTAATGTAATCTTATGATGAAGAGCCAGAGAGGCTTATCTTTCTTAGTCTGCATTGTCAGAGGGAGAAGCCACATCACACTGGCAGAAAGGCAACATGGAGAAGAGCACATAGATGAGCAATAGCCATACTGTAGCTAATACATGTAAACTTATTATGTCAAAGTCCCTAAAACTTATTAAATTAATTATATTTTCAGATAGGAAATGCCTCATACTTTCTAGAAGGCATAAAAATTCTCTAGATATCTTTGAAAATCCTAGTAATTTGGTATATTCCAGACTCCCATGTAACAGTCTGTATATTTAGAGTATTCATCTCTACAGAACTAATCTCCTGGAGACTTCCTATAACATTAGAGGGAGAGATATTAACTACCTGCTCCTTTGCCTTTTTCCTCTGGTAAAAACAATTTTTTCAGCCATAAGAAATCCTTCCCCAACACTTTTATAAATGTGGGCATATGTTTTTCCTTTCACATATAATAAAAAAACAATCATTACATTATTATAGTTTCTCTCCTGCTTGTCTGGAGAGAGAATTTTGACCAAGTTTTACGTATTGACAGATCAGCATCTATGATATCAACTTAGGCAGAGAATTGCAGAAAAACTTCTTGCTTTTTCTGTTAAGACATAATCTACATTTCTTGCTGTTACTCATTTTTTCAATAAGACACACTTCACAGAGCAGTTCCTTCCTGCCATAGAGTCCTTTCTCTCTTAAGAAGTTACCTTGATTATTCTTTAACTTCTGAACCATTTTCATTTTTGCAAATGCTTTTTTAACAACAAACCATTTAAAAGAGTAGATGACTGCTATCACCCTTGCTTTACAAATAGAATACGGTTGCACAAAAAAAAAAAAAAAAAGCATAGCTAATCAAAGGTCTTCCACCACAGCCAAGAACATCTACATCCTCATTGCCAGCCCAGTGTTTGAACAGCTCTCCCTCACCCCAACTGCCTGCGTTTCAAGAGCAGCTTAAGTCAGAGATTGCATTAAACATTTTCATAAAGGCAAAGTACTTCCTTCCCTCTAAAATAAGAAGTGTAGATAGAAAAAGGAAGGGGAAACATCCTGAAAATCCTGTTTCATGTAGCCCAAATGCAGTTAATGGCCAAAGCTTGCTTTTTCTGCCTCCCACCCCAGGTTCTGAACACACTTCCTGCCTGTACATGACAAGAGGAAGCATACCAGAAATTCCAACAACATACATCTCACATTTTGCACTTGAAAGTGATTCCAATCAGAATTATCTCTTGCATAGGCTGTTACTAGCCTTTAATAGTAACCTTTCACGAGAAAAGTAATGCATCATACAATTTAAAAGAAACGTTTAATAATTTAAAATAAATGTTTCCTTTTAAAGATATAGAAAAAATTGTATGAAGTTATTTAATAGAAGTTCAGTATTTGAAGTCTTTGGTCATTTCTATTTTTACTTTATTTATACCAGATGGGCTCTAATCACTTTCTTTAGAGGATGTGATAGATCCTGGCATTTGATATTTAATTCAAATTGAATGTGTTCTTTCCAGAGGAACTACTCCTATCTAAATAATAAGTTACATTATGTCAAAGCACAGATGATAAACCATATAGTAATCTTAAAATACAACACATGAGCTTACTTTCTTAGATCCTGCAGTAATTCAACTGCATTCCATTTCAAAATTTAGTCCTCAAATGCTAATTAAATAGTACAACCAGCTACAAAATAGATCAAATATGAAAGGTTTCAGCTGATATTATTATCATCTCCACTGTGACAACTGACTTAACAGATAATTTCTGATTACAGGTAAAACATTTCAGGGACTGATGAGTGTGCCTAATCGCTTTGTAAAAAAACTGCAACAAAATAAACTCCCTCCTAGCAGAGCCAAAGCATACAAAAAATGTAATCCATTTATGAGTAGAAATTCAATAGAAAATGAGTTTAACAGTATTAAAAAAAACCCTCAAAAATATAGAAAAATATAAACTTTAGCTTGTTGGGAATAAACAGATTTTTTTTGAAAGACCTGCAGTTTCCTTTGAGGAAAATATTCACTGACATTTGCCTTCAGTGTCAAATGTCAGTTGGAGTATTACAGATTCATAGGTTAATAGGCAATTTTTAGGTTAGTCAGCGAGAGAGGTTTGCACCAACAGAATTTCTCTCTTTTCTTCATCTTTTGTGAGAATGGGGTAAAAGAAGAAAATTACTATTAAGGCCATTGGCAAAGCAACAAAAAAACCCCAACAGGACTAAAAGGTTTGGTGAGTGTTGCAAGCATAAGGCTTCACTAAAATACTCTTTAATCACTTCCACCTTGAATATTGGACAGTTTTTGTTGTCCGGCAGTTTGTTGCTCTTTCAGAGAAATAAGATTTGCTGCACTGGACCTAACCGTAAAAACCTGAGCAACCTGTTGAGAGCGCTATATGGACAGAACTAAGGAGAAGGGGAAGAAGACCTCGGTCAGTGAGATACCACTCTCTGCCAGTGCTCAAAAATTGGTCCTCGCCACTCTCTCACCCATTCTCTGGGGATGGGAGCCCCAGCCCAGCCCCCTGATTCTTTAGGGGAGAAAAGGCTGGCAACCTACACAGCCTGCCACAGTTTATTCTTTGTGAAATATGGCCCCGAGTACAAAGTAACACATTCTGTTCAGAGTGAATATGCTTTCACATAACTAATGTAGACTTGCAAGATTTATTAGAAGGGAGAAAACAGTTCCTTTCGGTGCTGATCTCTCTGGATATTAAACTTTCTGTGAGTCCTCTATCATGTATAATGTTTTTCTGTTAGCTAAAGCAGCAGGTTGGCTGAACAGAGATGCATTTTTAACTGTGATGTAATAAAAGGAGGTTCAGGAATTTTTCCTTTATGCGAGTTTGGTGTCATTTTGATATGAACTAACAAATTAATTGTATTAAAAATTCAGTAAGATCTTTTTGCATTTGGTGTTTACTTAGTATTGCATCGTCAGGATTAGGAGAAAAATGCAGTGGGTTGCAGTGAGTTTTGTATCTGCTCCATGTTTAGAGACGCTGTATTTTAGAGGGAAAAGAGACTACACCAGATAAGAGGCATGAAGCCAATTTTGACTCCATTCCCTCAGTGAAAACCAGACTAAGTCATGAAAGATTTACAGCTGTAGGCTGGCGAGCAACATTTGATCCACAAATTAGAAGATATAAACCTGAGATGAAGAAAGGAGGAAGGAGAAATACACAGCTAGAGTGTGTCCTAAAGGACAAAAATTAGTATTTCAGATAAAATTAAAACTATCAAATTTCAATGAAAAGTAAACATTAATTATCTGCAAATAGAAGAAGTAAAATACACAGTAAAATTTTATAAATCTTCCCAACAGAGAATTTTTTGTAAAGGGCTAAGACAAACAAAAAGGAAGAGCGTGAAAGTTAATAATTTAGGAAAAATACTGAAAAAGATAAGTCTCTATGTTACTTCACACATCTTTAACTAGTGAGTCTTTCTTGGTATCTTCTTCATTTACACTGGCACACCATGTTATTTTTTTTTTTTTACCTAGGGGTAAATAACATTGTAGGTGATAACTGATTAATTATATTGACTTCACAGCAATTCTATGGTTACGTTCCAAGAGGAAGTGTTCAATAGCACATTCAAGATGTACAGGTGAAAAATACCTCCACTTATTTCCTTGCAAGAGATACAGCGCAGCCCAAAACATAAATTAAGGCATAAAGTATATGTGGAAAGTTCTCTTTTGCACTTTCTAAAATACAGCACTCTTTTGCCTCTGGCTATCACTCAACTGTAAATTATAGTCGCCTATATTGCTGTTTCAAAAAAAAATGGCCACAGATGGTCTGCACTGTATTAGAAGTGACAAGCCCTTTAACCAGAGAAGAGAGGCAGACAGTTACAGAAAAAATATCTACTCTGCCCTTTGAGCTTGGACATTTGCTTGGTATCTCCATCTCATACCACAATTTCTTGACAGTTCAACATTCAGTTATTGTCTTCAGATTAAGGAAATATTTAGCATTATCAGAAACTCGCGTTGACCTTTCCTTATGAAAGAGGAAATGGTCATTGTCGCTATAAAATGCTGATGAGGTTTATTTAAATGCTGTTGTTACATAAAAAAAAAAAAGTACATGCAAAGGCAAGAAGGTCTTGTGAGCACTACACTTTAAGCTGACTTACATTTGTTCACTGAATCTTTGCATTTTCTTACCTATCTTTATATAGATGTTGTCTTGACAATATGCTTAGTTTCTAAAGGATTGGCACTCCCAGAAAAATTACAATAGTAAGGATCTGGTCTGTAACTGGGCTTTTGATAATGCAGATATGAGTTATAATAATAAAAATAATAGTAACTTGCATTTATAAAGAGATTTTTGTAAATAAATATGTAAAAAAGAAATATTCAAATAAATTATTTGCCTGCTTCTAATTAGCCTGGCAAAATAACTTTTTCTATTAAAACAGAATGTGATATAAAATCATTGGTACAGAATCTGAAAAAAACCAGTATACTTAATGAAAATAGCATGGTTTCTATTAAGATCATGGTATGATTCTTCATCTAAACAGAAGTAACAAAAGAGGAAATCTTACCCTCTCAGTTATTGTGGATTTCATGTTCATTTTCTATGCATAGCACAATATTCATTATCTATGAATATTTAGATCCAAAATGTGTCACCATTCCATGTTTTGACAAGATGTTTTGACATCTGGACATGTTTTGAGACATAGCTCTGGCTCCCCTGCCAGCCGGATATCCTGGGGCACAGGAAGAAAAACTGATACAAGACTCCTGTAGTTTTTGGGAAAATAGCAAATGATTCTTCAACAAAGATATACCATATACCATCTAAGTATTTAAATAAACTGCCTTTTTTAAACTGTCCTGGCAAAATAAACACAAAAATCTCCCTATTTATGCTGCTAGGTATTATAGAACTGCTTAATCAAGTTAAGATCTTATTTTTTCACTGAGAATATTACTGGTAGCCGTAAACATTCAAAAGTTAAAAGGCTCTAATATCATGAAATAGTTTGCAAAATGTTCAGAGGTTTGTTTACCATTTCTATACTTTAGTGTAGCCATGAATGTTCACTTATTCAAGATTTTGTTCCTAACTTGAAGAACTAAATCTTCCTTGAGGGGAAAGGAAAAAAAAAAAAAAAGAAAAAAATTAACAAAGTGAGGTTCACAGCTTGGTCATCTGATTTTAGAAGCTAGCTCTCAAAGTAAAGCATAAAATACCACTGTTGAAATCACACAAATTGATACAATAGACTTCTTTTGTAACAGCTATTCTTCCCAGTTATTAAATTAATTCACTTTTATGTCTTAAATCAAACTGTAAACTCCTCGGGGCACGGCAAAATTCTTTTTCAATGCAAAGTTGAATACAGAAGAGGCCCATTCTTAATTGGAATTCATCAGCTCTTCTGTAATGTAAATAAAAGCCATAATTAGAAATGTACTAAGATAAAAAGAAACAAAAGGTCCTGTAAATACCACTGAATATTTCTATTATCTTGTGGCAGTAAAAGTTCACTGCTCATTTTGTTACAGAGCAATTAAAAGCAGATACCTTTCAGGGCTCAAAGAAAGAGGAGGGAAGACTTCAGCTTGTGTGTTCTCTTTCATGAAGCCAAGGACAAAACCAGACGCCAGACCTGAAGCAAAACCAAGAGGAGCACATTAGAAGTGGTCTGAAGGATTGTCTTGAGGTATTGTGACACTTCACAGAATGTAAAGGTAAATGAAATTTTAGTCGTATAGCGTGTTAATTTTATTGGGGGAAATAAGTCAAATGAAAACAGCATCTCAGGTGTCAAAGATCAGTGCTTAAACAGTTAATGCCTGAGGAAGTAGGCATCTGCCAGACAGAAATGCTGGAATTAATCTTTACAGAGTGGAAGACAGAATCACATGTTAGCTACTTCCCCATGACAAGTGAATAAATAAATCCTTTTGCATGCTACACTCACTATACATAAGACAAATCTACCCATCAGAGGGTAGATACATTAAATATGGCTCTATTAGCTCTTTCCCTCTAACATAGCTCTGAAATTCATACTACGGGCAACAGAAGGCATTTATTTATCTTCCAAGCATAAGGCTATAAAAATGACAGTTTAGAAGCAGAAAAAAATATGCAAAGAAATGTTCTATCTGGCTAATGTTCATGCATAACCAGCATTTGCTTTATATACATAATGCAGTGCAAAATAAATTAAATGACAGATGGCTTCTCCCTCCCCCCTTGTATGTTGTAGCATGACTAGACAAACAATCTAAATCACAGGCAGATACGTGCTATGGAAACACTGTGCAGAGGTAGTTAATTACTCCTGTCAGAGAGCAAAATGCAATTGCATTATTTATTTTGAAATTACAAACACAGTAAACTGTGAAATAATCATTACTAGCACAGAGGTAATTCCATGTTTGTCTCTGGGAGTAATCAATAAATCCATGGATCCAGTAACTGACAACTCTTTATAAGTGAAAAAGAAGTGTATAAGTGACAAATATTTATGGAGAGTATACAAGTGTTGATGTCATAAGCCCAACAACACGAACCATTACCTTCTCTTTAACCAGACCTTTATGCAGGTGTACAGAATACAGAAGGTATTCTGTTTTGCAAAATGAGAGGGACACAGATTATAAGCTTCAGAGGCAATCCAAGTGTCAATAATTGTCAGCTCTCAAGTTTTGGAGGGCAATTATGTGGACAGATTGCCCTTTCTTATAGTCTATGTTTTGCTATACATCTCTTAGAGGTAAAGCTGTCACTTACCACAACTAATGCATCTATCTCCTAGTCATAAAAGGGAAAGAAAAAGTAATCATCAGAACCGAGGTTAAAGAAAATAGCTTACCCTCACTTCTAGTTGATTTTCTAGTTCAATACTAATTCTTCTCCTTTGCCAGAGGAGTAGGTGCTGCTGGAGTCACCTGTGTTTCAAGACAATGATGGACCTACTAGACCATATCCTCCTTTCCCCTACGATGTTCAGGTGACTTGACTTGCTGGGAGACATCGTACAGACCCCAGCTGGGATGGAGAAGGAGGGAGGGATGCATAAAGGTTTTTAATATCTAAGGAAATTCACACTCTGATGTCGAGAAGACAGAGAAGGCAGCAAAAAGCATTTATTGCTTTTGACAATTATGCTACATATTGGTCACTCTTTTAAGTCCAGCTGTCTATCCTATACATTATAGTCTGTGTCATTCCTTACTGCCAGGACCCTGCTCAATGTACAGTAACAGACAGGAAAGGAACAGGTCTCTTTATCTTCTGTACAAGTATTTTCATAAAGATAAAAGTATATGTTGGAAATTGAAACAGAAATGGTGAAGAAATATATGGTGAATATATATGGCTTATAGAGTCTTACTTGCCAACCATCTGTGCATAAACGTACCCTACAGCATATGTTTTCACCAAACATGATAAGAATATGTTTCTACATTGGAGTGAATAGTATTCTACAAGATATTTTTATGATCATAGCATTGGGAGATTTTAAACTGAGAGAAAGAGTATATTAAAGGCAGAAACAGCCTTTACACAGTGCTATTAGTGCATAATGTAAATGACATTCATGTCAGCTACTATGGTTTTAAATACCAGAGGACTGGGGGGAAGAATTCCTTTACTAAGTAATTTACCACAGCTTGGTCAGACAACTATTTCTGAACGGAGGCTGCCGTACATGAAGCAAAGGCAAGAAGGATGGTAAAGAGAAACTGTGAATCATTCCTGGAGCATGTTCTGCATTATGCTCGCTGGAAATAATCAGCTGTCTCCATAAACACAGATTTCTGACAGATAGGCTTACATAGCCTGGGACTCAGACTCTGTCTCACTGTTTGCTGTCCAAAGAAATGCACTTTCTGCTTTCCATAATGAAAGAAGCAGGACACTATTGAGAGGAATCATCACCTCTATTAACACCATTGTAGTGGCTACATCTGTAATTCATACTCTCTGTTCTATAGCAAACACCTTCCAATGAATTATCTCAAGATACTAAAGCAACTGTCTCCATAAGTACAACAATTACATTCCCCTGGGCCAATGAAACTGCTGACTACTGGGGGAATGGACATATTTTTTATTAGGAATACTGTTCACTAGCTTGTAAAAAAGCATTCAACTCAAGGTAACTGTCAGATTTATTTAATTTTAATTTGGCTTGGTATAGTGAGGAGTTATATGGAGGAGGGACACATGCAGACATAATGGTAATTCCTCTTCTTAAACAAACTTAAAAGGTAACTGCACTTTGAATAGTCATGATATTTCAAGTAGTGTGCATTTACTAGCAATTAATTAATTTATTCTGGTAATCAGAATATGGGCTATTATTTTACACTTGTAAAAAAATGAGGGATTTTTTTGTTTTTTTTACCTTTGGTAATGGCCCACTTGAGATTAATTTATTCATCTTTAGAAAGCTGAAACAGAAACCCTGCATCATTTGTGATTATAAGTACAGTTAGAACTGAGATAACGATGAAGAAATGGGTCTCCGTACAGATTTTACAGAATCCTGCAGCTCTCAATAGTGCAAATATGTCATCTCACATGCACCCCACCAAGAGAAAAAAATGGACAGGGTAATGAGAAAGAAAAGAAAGAGCCCTTTTGCATTTGCAGTCCAAGTCTTAACCTTAGTATCTACACAGAATAACACAAGGCAGTAAATTGTGAGTGTAGTTATATTCAAAAAGACAATGGATTTCCCTTAGCCCCATCTTCCTTCCCCACCCCTCGCCTCTGCTACAAAACTAAGTAGAAGTTCATGGGCATGAAAATTCAGAAAAACTTATCTGTTTTTTTATTTTATTTTATTTTATTTCATTTCATTTCATTTCATTTCATTTTATTTTTTTCCAGAAAGGTGAGGATTTAGAGGAGAGGGAGACCATGGAGAACTTTTTCCAGTCAGTTCTGAGAGTAGAACTAACCACGATAACCAACTAAGACTAAAGTCCCAGCATTTTTTCCCAGTGTTTTTTAACATCTAATTTCAAGGACCCTCAGCTGCTGTAAATAAGTTTTCTGGCAATGATTACTAAATAAGTCAGAATGTCTGTAAGGATCTTTCACAGAGCTTATCAGTAAACATATCGGAGTATAACATATTCTACTAGAAACCCTGGGTATTGCATGAATACTGCACGTGCACGAGAGAAAAAAAAAGACACATTTGCAAGTCTGGAAGCATATTTCAATACAGGCTATAAGAGTGGACTAAAGAATGACATGATAATGTAAAAAAAAAAAAAAAAGGAAAGGGTAAGTAAATAAAATACAAAAAGTTAATAGGAAGAGAATTCTTTCATGCAGAAGAAAATAAACATACAAAATAAAATATCAAAACTGAAAGACTGGATTTTGCCAGAAGACAGATGAATTTCACACGCTAAGCAGTTAAGCTTTGAAGGGAATACATTGTAAAATTGGAAAGGGTGGATACAGCAGTTAAAAAAAAAAAGTGAGCACTACAGAAAAAAAGCTTTAAATCAATGCTAAAAAGGAAAAAAAAAAAAAGAAAAACAAAATATAACTGCTTGTAATGCTGGTATTCCTGTGTTTTGCTGGAAGCAAAAGGCCTGTGGAATTTCACATTTGAAAATGAGCAAATGAACAGAATCTCTGTTTTGATCATAGTGTTTGAAGTCTGAGTCCTAAGAAAAATGTCAACTCAAATTCCATATGTTCAAAAAAGGAAGAATACTACATATTTTTTTTTTTTTCGTTTACAAGAGAACTTCAAAAAACTATGAATAAGAACATTTTTAAGATGTTACAGTTCATGAAAGAATTTAGGAATGGTTCACAAATATTGCATGTAAGGGGAGACGAAGATCCCTTTTTTATATATGTATTTATATATGTACATAAAAAAAAAAACTCTAGAAAGATTACTTCAAGCAAACATGTAAGAAACAAAAAGTTATGAGGTTACCATGAATACTGAAGCAAACAAGCAAATTCTTCAAACTTATTAAATAGAGAAGAATAAGGAAAATGTAGGACAACTACATGGTAAGTCTGCACAGAGACTTCAGATTGCCAAAATTAAATTAAAACTATGAGTTCAATAGTTCAGTGATTTTCCACAGTGTGGAACCACAGTCAACAGATGTCAGTCTTGTTATTTAACATGCTGGTGGAAGTATTTGAAGTATACAACTGTAAGTGCTACACAACATCCCTAATTAAATATCAATAGAAAAGTGCTTGAGACTTATTATATAGAATATTAAGCATATACTAACCTTCACAACATACACCTCATTAACTAGTACAGCTGACAAGACATTATAGACATCAACGCTGTAAATCACTTTCCAGTTCAATTCTGGAGTTATATTTTGAAAGAGTAACTATTATTTCATGAAAAATAATGAACAATGCTGCCAAGAATGGCATGCTGATGCTCACACCAGCTCATGAAGAGCAAGTTGCATGGACATCTCCTGCAGTGATACTCCATTGCTGTCTGGGGCCAGGAGGGGCTGAGCCAACCTGCCACCACTCCACAGCCATCAGCCAGTTTGCAGGGACCTCAAAAGCACACAACTAGCCCCTCACTTCCGATTCTACATGTAAAAGTCTACAGATAAATACATGGTGGTGACTGGTCACTGGAGCAGCAACACCAAAATAAAAGAGCATCGATACCTGACCTAGAATGGAGTCTCTCCAGTTTAGGAAGACTACTGGCGGACCAGAAAGAAGGTTCATAATTTTTTGTGTGCATTACAATTTCTTTTTCTGTAGGGAAATAATGGATTTCACCTCTCATGGAAATGTGAAAGGATAGAGGTTGGATCCAATACTGAGATATGCACCATGAGATACTCAGAAATTGAATTTAAATGCAAGTGCTACAAAGATTAATGTGATGATGGGCAATATAAAGCCTATAGAGGGACAAATAAGAAGTTTTACCATAGGGACCGTTTTGTGAAAGTATATAGCAGCAAATAAATACATGAGAGCAGAGCATTTGGTAGCAGGGAGAATGAAAATGAGGGACTTCCTCTTAGGACTGCAAAGCAGGGAAATTTGCATTATTTCTGGCATACTAATCTAGCACTTGCAGAAAATACAGATGAATTCAAATCAGTCACAGGGCACAATATTTTCTTCTGAAGAAAAAAATTCTCAAGCAATTCAGAACAAAACAGAAGCCAGCTGTGAACTAAGAAATTCGGTCCTTTTACCTTTTGTTTCACTAGCAGGTTCCAAATCTTAGGTACTAGAAGTGCCACTGTTTTCTTCCTTAAATCCAGCCTTTATTATCTTGATGTTTCCTTCTGTCTCTCTCTCTCCTAGCCATTTCCTAATTTTGAAAAATGGGAAGGATAGGTTAAATGCTATTCAGCGAGGGTTTTTAATTGTATAGTTACACAAATAAAACAGTTGCACTGTTATGACACAACAGTAAACCATAAAATCAGTGAAAACTAAAACACTACAATCATTGTAGTTTCAAATCTGGTGCGAGGAACATATTTGTGCCTCTGCCCCTTTTTGTAACACAGAACAAAATCACAACAAGCCAATATCAGAGGAGAATAATTGGTTTGAAGAAATTAAAATGGATGGATGATTTTCTTTTCATTTTACGAAAACTTATGTAAGGGGCACAAGCAGTTGTATTTTTACAAATATACCCCATAATATTTTATGAAAAATTAAGTTTAGATGCCACCCTTATGAGGGTAGCTTGTTAGTAACCTCCAGAGTAATATTTTCTTTATGGTAAACTTATATCCTACCTCTTACCTTGGGCCACAGTTGAAAGGACAGACAAAGAGGAAGCAAATGTGAAAAAAAGAGGTCAATAATATGCTCAAGAAATGTTTACCAACTGGCAGAAAGTGCGTATTCACGCACCATATGGTATGGCACATACCATAAATATATGGTATGTGCCATATGGTATGGCACATACCATAAAGGTAATGTTCCAAAAACACGCTCCAGACATAGCAAAATATTGAATCGTCTTTTCTAGACCATTACATCATACAGTAAATGTCTTTCTACTTAAAAATCACACATCTCTACATTTTTGGTTCATAAAAGCAGTATTGTCAATTTGATGCAGCAAAACACCTTTATGAAGATTGCACTCACACAATTAACTGTTACACTGCTGATCCCTTGCTGTTACACAGTGATAAAGACAATTATCATTTTCAAGACAGTAGTATAAGGACACATAAGCTTTCTTGCCAACACTCCACTCTCCCACACCCTGCATTTCTAAAACATGGTCACTCTAAGGTTGTGGCTGGTAACACTTCCAAAGCCAAAGTTTTGAAAAATCCTTCATGTCATCCAGAAGACGTAAAGTGTGATTCCAGTATGATGTTTGAAGAGTGTTTTAATTTTTTTTTCTAGAACGTATGAAAGTCAACAAAACCAGAAGGCTGACATGGCATACCTGTGAAATATATCTGTGATAATTGCATGAAGATCGATCCTCAGATGTTATAGAAATATAAGAAAAAATAATGGATTTACTGTGAGAAGATTAACTTTTTTCTTTTATGGATGGTTTCTCCCTGTTTTATTTTGTTTTAAGAATAACCATAGAATAATTGTTCCTTTAGAGAAGTTTCTCCTCACTTGGTATTTGCTGAAGCCAGTTGAGGACTATCATAAACTTCCACAGCGTTTAGGCTACCTGAATCAATTCATTTATTTGAAAAGAATTGCACACTCGTATACAAAATCAGTTGCTTAAAAGTTCTGAAATTTAACAACAAGCAACTTGCTTTCAAAATGTATTTAAGCCTTTCCAGAAACTAGTTCAAACCTTGGCTGATGAACCATTTGTAATTTCACGTAAATCCTGTGTCAGAAGGTGGGCTGGGAAGAGGGAGCAGCACATTAAGATCAAAGGATTGGTGTCTTCTTACTTCACGCTTTTATTCTCTGTGTAATACCACATGAGTACCATGTGGTGTCCTGAAGTTAAAGCCACCAGTCTACAGCTTGTAACCTATGGGTACAGAAGAGTTGCATCTTCAAATGTTTTGTCCCATATATTTCTCAAACATTGTTGCACACAAAACCCAAAAGGACAATAATACTGGGTGCACTTTATACAGTTTACAGACAACGACTCCTTCTCTTTTCACAACTCACTATGCTGCCTGCCTGCATATATAATTCAAAATTGGCCACTTTTTCAGTTTTTGCATTTCTGTAAATATACTGCACCTGCAAACTTTTCTTCCTACTCTTTGGCCCTACTTTCCCTGCTCTTTTGTTCTTTTCCCTTCTCTGTTTGCTCTTCCACAGCAAACATCTGCAACTTGTGTTTCCTCACTGAAGGAAAAAAATCCTTCCTTCTTCCCAAGAAATACTGGTGTTCTGGTGTTTCTAAAGCAAACATTATAAATGTTTCTTGTCTCTCTTAAGTTTATGTCTGATCTCCTTTTACATAGTTCTTGTTGTCCTGACCAAAGCTCCAGTTTGCAAAAATAAGCTGTATTGTAATTGCATTGCATGATTTTGGAAGATGACAATTAACCATGGAATTCCACTTTTGAGACAGCAGACATTTTATGCAAAATACAAGGATCTGAAAATTGCAATATTTTTTCAGTAGGGCTGTCCATCTTCAGTGAAAGAATATATCTCAGATATAATTCCTAGTAAAAAATGAAAATATGAGGGTGAGGGGTTTTTAAGATTTCAATATTTATGCTTTTTTATATTGCTTGCTTGAAAAAAATATAAGGGGGTTGAATTATTTAACATAAATGGCTCTGTGGCATGTTTTATTTAATTATTAGACAGTAACATATATTTTTAAATTGTCCATATTATAGTTCTTCAGAAAGCAGCTACTCATAACTATCAACCAGAGAATATTGGCAGGTGCCAAAAAGGAAGATATTTTACATGAATTCATTGAATACATTACTGTAAAAATATAATACATCTTTTTACTGTCTTTTAGTTTCACATGTGGCTTGTAACATTCATATGTCATTCTTAAAATGATATTTTCAAATATATTGCACCAAATTATCAACACAGTAGAGGGGCTACTGGCTATTGTTTTTTGAACTCTTAGAGAACAAAATACTTGCCTTAATCTCCAATTCATTTTTCATGAATCAGATGAAGCACAAACACAGAAAGGCAAAATTTGTCCAATTCACCAACATGAAGTTACGTCAGGGATGAATTGGGCCCACTGTCTACCTGCAACACAGATTTATTGGTTACACTGTGATGGGTTTTGAGATATGTCTTTCCCACAGTATCAGACAGCAAGCTGCTCGGTCCAGCCACTGTGCTCTTGCCAAAAAAGCTGCTTTGGAAATCCAGTTTCCAGACTGAAATAAACAAATAAATGATCCTTTGTTCAATGATACGTGAATGTCTTTCACCCCCATAGAAGTCTTTCTTTAGTCTTTTAGCTAATCATCTAGCCTAAAATAATCTAATATTTCTACATTAAAGTAGCCAATGTTTCGTTGATACAGGCTGTAATACAATATAACTCTGATAAATGAATTTTCATAATACAAATAGAGAGGAAATTATATTAAAAAAATTAAGATAATGGTATGAGCAGATAAAAGGCAATGGACTGAAACGAAAACAAATAAGAAAGGCAGCTTTTCTTCTTACCAACCAAACAGCCTCTCCTAGATTTCTCCTGAGGTTTTTGTTGTTGTTCTTTTTAACAAGATTCTTTCTATAGTGTATTCCTGATTAAATGATAGATATTGCACTTGAATGCTAAAAAGAAATCTTAGCCAACCAAATATAAACAACACAACAAAGTCACAATCTGTATCAGAAATTAATTTTCCAGTTGCTCCACTTGAATGTATGTCTTACAGTTTATCGACAAAATGTGTTTCTGTTTTCCCAATTTCCCAACTTCCCACATTTCTAAAGGAACTGCCTGAAACGTAATGTTTTCTTGATCAAATAATCAAAGGACACTAAACATCAACTTATCTGAAGCCTTTTTTTTGTTGGGTTTTCACATTCTATGCTGAATTAAATATTGCGTTGCTAGAATCAGTGTGAGGGATAAAGCTGGAATGCTATTTTCAGGCCTGCACTAAAAAGGCTCTAAGAAAACTCTCCTAACATACATACATATATACTAACTTTTTTTTTTTTATTTTATTAGAGAGTTCAGAAAAAACAAAACCAGAAAATGTACATATGACTCAGTGTGGAAAAGAAAAACTAGAGGGAATGTTGCATTCCTGTGTTATCCCAGGATGAATTATTGACAAATGCTTTCTGCAAGACCTTGTAGGAGTGGTAAGAGAGATCATGAAAAGAGATCTCATGGTTCAGTTAAATTTCCTGAATGCAGGCAAATTTTTGAAGGTTAAATATAAAGGACTTCTTGCACTTAAGTGGGGCACTAAAGCATATATGGAAGTTCATTAGTGACTTTCCTTTAGTAACAGGAAGTATAAATCTGTATACCTAATATGTTTAAAGTTAAAAGCATCATTGCTCAAAGGAGAAATCACATTTGAGCATACGGAATCCAAATGTTACACAACCAAGAAAATGAACCAGAATTTTGAATAAAATGGCTTTTGCATTTACTGTCCTTAGCAAAATAAATAAATAAATACATTAGTATTCACAAAAGAATGCCAAAGATCAAAGAGTATTGGAAGAGAGGAAAATCAATGTTTATTATTTTAGTCTTTCAGACTCTTTCATTCTGTCTTCCATCTCCTGCTTTTCTTTCAAATTTTTATGTTGTGTAAATTATTGATGCATGTGTTTTTCATAGAATCATTCAGGTTGGAAAAGATCCTTGGGATCATTGAGTCCAACCATCAGTGCTCTCTACAAAGTTCTCCCCTACACCATATCCCCCAACAGCACATCTAAACAACTCTTAAACACATTCCGGGATGGTGACTTTTTTCATTTTATGACATTCAGTAATCCAAAGGATTGAACCAGATAGTTAGAATTGAAATAAAACTCTTGTTAGCTATGGCCTGAAAAACAGCAGCAGGGTAATTACACAGACATGTATAATCTGACACAGTTTTTCTGTTGCATCATAGTAACACTGTGCTTTTCCGCTTCGCTACCTACTACCAGCAATGGTAGTTCCACGTAATTGATTCTGCTGACTGCTTGATCTGGAGTAAGAGTCAATTTTTCCCTTGTCTAGTTTCAGTACTATTAACAGGCTGAGAGACCTGGGTCTGTTTGGCCTGGAGAAGACTGAGGATGGGATCTCAACACTTCTCAGTAGTGCCTGGCAACAGGACAAAGAGCAACAGACACAAACTGGAACATGGAAAATTCCATCTAAACATAGGACAAACATCTATACTTTGAGGGTGCCAGAGCACTGGAACAGGCTGCCCAGAGAGGGTGTGGAGTCTCCTTCTCTGGAGATATCCAAAACCAAGATGTGTTCCTGTCCAGCCTACTCTGGGTGACCCAGCTTTGACAGGGGACTGGACTAGGTCCCTTCCAAACCTTGAAGGTCCCTTCCACACCTGACCATTCTGTGATTCTGTGATTCTTCATGTCTCCATTTTATGGTATTCTGTAAGTTCCGTAATAGGAGTTACAAAAATATGGATGGATGGGTTTGGCATTCTAGAACATGTTTGAGAGATGGTGTGGTCACAGACATGACTGGTTGTGTCAGATGGAAATTGAAGAAGCCAGCAGAAATCTTGAATGGCTTGAAACTCAACAACTCCCAAAAGGTGAGTGAATCTCTAACAGGGCAGTTCCTTCTTTTCTTCTGTCTCTAGAGATCTAGTCATGCTTCTTAATATTTCATGCAAGGGCAGAAAAAATCATGGTTTTAGGAAAGGTGAAGCATCACCTTTTTTTCTTTCATTATATCATGTATCTACCTCCAACACTTTGCAGAAAAGACAAAGAGTCGAGCAGCTTTTAAATACATTACACTGGAAAAGAATTTAACAGTGATACAAGAGTTTAAATTAATAACAAAAGAAAATTAAAAAGGAAAAGGACACCTGAGAAACTCTCAGTAGAACTCACTGGACCACACCAGGGAATGACTCACAAGTTTTTTTAGTGTGCAGATATTTTGCCTCCATTTTCTGCAGCTGTTGCTAAAATAAAATGAAAAGCGTTTAAATTTATGTAATCAAAAATATGTAGAGACCACAGTCACAACTGCAGATACCAGTTCTGTGCATTTTAGGAAAGGAAGCAGAAGACTAGCTTTAATCTAATTTTCCAGTTTTCTAATGCTTGCTATGGCAGAAGCCATTACAAACCAAACTAATTCAAAACTGCCTAAAGGAGCTTTAAAATTAAACTGGTTTCAGAAATCTCACAGACCCCTGTGCCAGCTGGGGACAGGAAGGACATCACATCCAAACATGTAGCTTTGAGGAACAAACATGATTCCTAGAGAATTGTGCTGTTAGGAGAAACCTCCATTTACAAAGCACCTGAAAACACACAGCAAGCTTGACAAAACCCATCCTGCCAGTTGTCAGTCTGCTATTTGAGGTAACACATTTTCATTTGGGGTCTGGAATAGTTACAGAGCTCTTGGAAACTTATAGCAGGAACAACTCTCACAGAAACCATGGTTAGCACAGGGATCTGCTACAGCATCTGAACTTTTCAACTTCAAAAGACCAAACGTACCTCCAGATACCCTGCCACGACCTGAAGTTGTGGCACATGGACAGGAAAAGATATTTGCACAGCTCAGCGCTCTGCCTGGCTCTTAGGACACCAGAAGACAGAAATAAAGAAGAGAAAAGAAGAAATACTTCCATTTTTGGTTATACTGCAATTCTGTTGATGAGCATGCTTGAATAATATACTTCTCATAGCATAATGACACCCTAGCCTGTTTTTAGCAGTTTGCCTACGATAGAGAATGAGTAACAGGATTAAAAACATCTTTATTACAATTTTATTCCTTCTCTGGGCCATTTTTCTCAGCACTTTACTGCTTTCCCACTTCTGTCCAGGATAATAAAGGAATAGGACACCTCTCCTCTTATCCTACTATTCAGCTGAAACCAAGAGAATAATAAAAGAATGATTCAATGTCCACTCAGAAAGTCAATCAAAGTGGATTTTGATCTATTCTCAAAGGCCTAAAGATCAGCTGAAAAAAATCATTACATATATCCAGATTCACAGTCCTTTTCAGTAATATGGATAGGCATAGGTATACATGACTAGACTTTTAAGGAAACTTACAGCTCTTAACCGCAGCCATCAAATGGAATTTTCAAAGGTACCTAAGTACCTAATCCCCATTGGTCCCGATCTGCATCTTCATGAGCCTAAGTACTATAAAAAAATCCATCCTTTGATCATCATCGAGTCCATAAGGAAACCCTCAAAAACATGCAAATAGCTGACAGATATTCATTCAGAGGAATGAAGGTAGGAGGGAGCAGATAGGACAGAATAAGTAACTCAAAAGAACAGATCATTTCATAAATAATCTGCCTTCTCATTGTGTGTCAGGAGCAAAGGGTTCAAATAAGGAGAGGTTATATAATTTTCATTCCCCAAAAGAAGTCTTTAGTCTTAGTGTGATTTAGGCATAGTCCTTAAAAGACAGTATGTTGTGGCTTATATTTTCCAGTCTCACTTATCCTGAAAAAGGAAAACAGAAAAAGCATGTTTTCTGATTCCATTCAGCCTCCTCTAGGAAAATTAGGCTACTGCAGTTTAGGATGTAAGCATCTGTCCAATCCTTTAAGAGAGCCAATGATTTTCTTTACACGTCCTGCTCCTTTATGTTATATTTTTGAGAGTGTGTTTATCTCATTCGGCTTTTCCACAGCAGAAATGCTATTTCTTCTCTTAAGAGAAGAAATTGTTCTGCCAAAAATTCAAATAACTTACTTTTTGCCAAGAATTCAGCTAACTTTGTTTAAACTCCATTTCTTCTGGAAGATGCAAGTGTATGTTCCAGATACCATTTGAATATGACATGCAAATTCCTGCATATTCCTTAAATTTGCTGAAATGAAATTGTGTTGCCACTGAAAGCATTCAGAAGAAAAATGGGAAGCAAGTTGCTTTTTGGGTCAAGAAAAGAAAGTTTGGATTTTTTGAATTTGTGTGGTGGTGTGTTGTAAGATTTCTTTCTCTGGGCTCACCATGTCTGTCGTGTCTGCTTTATTGCCACAGCCTGTAAGAGAAAAGGCTATATTCCTTTTCTCTCTCACTGAGGTTTTACATTTGTTCTTTCCTCTTGGCTCCTGAAAGTTATTCCTATTTAAAAATAGAGATGCTTCTGTCTAGTCTCTGTAAAGAAACAAATAAGCACCCTCACCAGAAGCACAGTATCTGCATTTCCTGTGCTCTGAGGAAAACAAGGACTATTCACTCTTGTTATCTTCAAGAAATGATGAACAACAGGCTTTTTTATTATTACTTGATAAGGTATAAATGCAACAGTGAAGTGTCTGTCACACGAGCTGGCCTGACTGCAGAACTCTGTTGGTTTACAAAAGGCATTTCCATCGCTCAAGGTTTTGAATGATATAGAAAGAGTACAAACTACCTCTAAAGGTTTATTGACATTACTTATTTAGAATAACTTACTAATAGCTAATCAATACCTCTAGCTTCCTCACTAGTAAAATCAAACTCAACACTATTTCTATTTACTCAAAAACGCAAGATAAATAACCGATGCAAATGAGCATGTGCTTTCACAGCACAGCAGGCGATAAACTGTAGGACAAATGCTGTCTTTACCAAAATTCAGTATTATTTAAGGTAAAGCAAAACTAAGTTCATGGAAATGTGCTATAAAAAGGAAGAAAAAAAGAAGTACGTTTGATAGTTAGCATCAACAAAGTTCCTATATAAACTGTATTCTTATCACACAACTCTAATGCTTTGTTTTATGACACCTGGATGCTGATTTTGCTTGACTAACAAATTTTATTTCTGTCTAAGTGAAAGAAATTACTTCTTACAGTTAGTGTGTAGAAATTACATTTATGCTGGCAGACAACAGAAAATAAAGAGAGGAAATGTCTGAACTCATCACTGCGGGGATATAGAAGACTTTTAATTACTCAAATGCACAATAATTGCTCATAAACCCACATCACGGATTCCAGACTTCAGCTTCCTGCCACACAAATCAAAACCAAAGCTGTATTCAGTTGCTCCCCTGTAAGGACCTGGTGTGGGACAGGCTGAAATATCAGCAAGGGGTCAGCAGATTTGGTGCAGGACCTGTGGGAAACTCACTGCCTTCTAGAGGAATAGCTGGAGACCTGGCAGCAGACCCCAGGGCACCTCCAAGGGCACTAGACAGCTATGCTCAGGTGACTGAACAAAGTCTCTGGAGCCTTCAAGGTCAGCAATTGCTGCAGACTTTTCCTTCTGACAGGAGACTACAGCAAGGCATTCAACTTGGGATAAGAGCTGAAAGTCATGCCAAAGCTTTAATGATGTCCAAGAGGGCAGGATAGATTTATAGATGGGTAGGGTTTTTCTGAAACTAAATGAAAACTTCTAAAAACTGTCTCAAAAGAAAGAACTTTTGATGACAAGTTGAAATGTACATGATATCATCTATAGCAACTTATAGGATCAGATTTGGTTTTCTAAAGAAGTCATAAAAGATAGAAAAAGCCAATAAGAATAATATAACTGTCAGACAAATAAGGTCAGACTTAGGAATTAATAGATCGCTTTTCTTGGGTAGAAAGTAGAACAGAAATTCTACATTTCCTATATTTAGTTCCATGATGAGAAATGCAACATTTTACATAAAAAAAATATAATCAATACTAAGATACGGAATATTCAGCTTCATCTTTAAGCTGTCTCTTTAAANATGAGCTCATCAAAGCCCTGCTAAAGGCCTCTGCTTAGACACATTGATGGTAAAGACCCTAAACTGTTTGCTCCTTGTGCTTATAATAGGATGACACATTTCATTGTTATAGGATTAGTAGAATTAGTAATGGATTAATAATAGTAGAATTAGTAATGAATCTATAATTGCAGATTGTTTCTACAACATTTGTTGCCCTATTTAAATATCTCATTTGCTGAAGATACTGTCACTGATATTGACTGCAAGCTTGTGCTCAGGCTACAGGAAACAGACAAATAGAAAGCCATGTTTTTAAATCATTGTACATAAAGCCTCTTCAGTGTCTACTGTACTTCATGTACTTTACAACCCAAATTTAGCAGCTTCTCCCATCTTCTAGTCTTTAACAATCTTTAAAAGTACAAAATATAATTAAATTATTATTTTCCACTTTTCTATTAACCAAATATATTACTTGAGATTATTACTATTTTTTGAAATATTAGTCTAAACACCAGTGAAAACAAATAAAATCTAGCCTTCCATTAAATCATCACAATTATGTACTTATTTTCAAGAATGCTAAATGATGTCTATATTAAACTACCAAAACTTTGAAATGGAAATAATTTACTACAAGCTGATGAAAAATCTGGGGAGGAAAAAAATGCTTAGATGTGCACTGCCACCAGAGGATAAATCAGAGAATCCACATGAATTTTAAAAACAGCAGGAGAAAGTAAACTGAAAAAAAATCCAGAATATGTGATGTTTTGCACCAATAGTATACTTCAATTAGTCTGACAGATAAATTGTATCAACACTAGCACAAATGATCTGGCACTATTTTTTTTTTTTTCCTTACAGATCAACTAAAAATGATGTTAGCAGACCAAAACAGCTCAGCCAAAGTGACATTCTGGGGCAAATGAATTCGTGAGGTATCTTTAAATAGAAAATATATTTAAGTGACCAAAAAACTTTCCTTCCGGTGCTCATGGTACCTAGCCAACCTTTTCTGCTTAAACTGCTTTTATGGTCTGACTAACAGTCAGGGGCAAAATGAGAACATCTCACACTGTCTCACCAATTCAAGGTGTACATAAAATGTGGATTCAAACAGAACAAACCACCACATCTTACATTAGAAAGATGTCACAGTCCTAAGCCACTTCTAATAAATAACCCCAGCATTCACAATGAAAGGGGAACAACGGCACAATAACAATTTGTCTGGCATCAGTCTGTTCAAAATTCCTTTGAAGGCACGTGGAGAGGGGCAGTCTGGAGCACAGTCCCCCAGGAGGCATTGGCATGTTTCATTATGACAGTCCTTGGCAGCCCATCATTTCTGCTCAGGAAGTGACCAGCCCCTTCCAGCGACCAAACTAATTTGTTTCTTATTCCAGCTTTTCGATTCTCCACCCTCTGGGCCTCTTCCTTTTCTCTCCAAGGCCACCAAGGCAAACAATCCCACTCAGACTAGACTACCCAAACCAACCCCAGGCAAAGGGCAGAGCTGTGTCGTGCCTAGCATCACCTGCTGTGCTACCGTCTACCAAAGAACACAAAGGGAAGAAGAATAGCCACCACTTTTCCTCAATGATTACAGATTTTTCACTAAACTGCATAAACATCTGTCAAATGGTTCTAGAGGAAAGCATGCTCTGCAGCTATTTTCTAAGGCTGTTCTTTTTTAATGAAATCTGTCTCTCATTAAATTCATTCAGATCACTTTCCAGACTTCCCGTGCAACAAGCTTTGAGTTGCCTTCCAAACAGTGCTTCATGAATGGAGAGCCTTGATATCTTTCTTCATTTAAATTTTGTTCAGTCTGAATATCATTTCAGTGATGCTTCCTTAGCTGCGGTTCTGAATTAAATTACATTAATTTCTTTCTCCTTGGTATTATGTATGCAGGTGCAATTAAACCATGAGACTCTAAGATTCCATAGTGAAATAAGAAACTTTGCAGAAGTAATCCTTCACTGGCCTTGCCACAACAGAAACTATCTGCTTCTAGCTGAACAAAAACCCAGAGAAAGCCCCTTGAGATCTGTTTGAAAGTCAAAACATTCCTGTCAAAAAAGACAGGAATCCTGCTGAATGCTGCTTTCCCTCCTCAGTGGGGTACAGGAGCTTTGTACCTGGGATAACCCATTCATGGCAAAATCTCTGTTCCAGAAAAATCAGTAGGAAATTCTTGTCTCCAAGACTGGAATTTTATTTAAGCAATGTGTATGTTCTCTTTTCCTTCTAATTAATTTTCACAGATTATTTTTGAAATAGCTATTTATAAGCAAATATTGTAGCTGTATCCATGATAAATGCCATACATTCAAGAACATTGGTCACTATTAACACTAGTTTTTGGAAGTAGTTAGTGAAATCAATGAAGGTGATGGAACCTGTACAACAGAACACATCTCGTTTCTGTGATCTGGGGACATGAGATTTTTGTCACTAATGAACCTTTCTGTCATTTAACACATTAGGGTTTAAACATTGTTTGACTGCATCTTTTATAATTGTATTACATATATTCACTGATAAATGTCTGTTCTATGTCATGACAAGGAGAGAATTGGACAAAGCAACCATTCAAATTCACAATCATGTAGTGTTTTATTTTAATCTATTGGTCCAGTTGCAGCCATCTGCACAATTAACTCTTCTGACCAAAGTGAGGAGAAGGAAGCTTAGCTGGAATCTGGGCTTGGGAAAGGAATGTGATTCTGAACACAAGCGAAGGATTTTCTGTGAAAATAAGACCACTAAAGTGGTATTCCCAGGACTACCTGTCTCTTGGCACCCTGATGATCAAGGAAGCAGACACAACTGGCAGAGAGCTGCCGTAAGGACTGAAAGATGAAACAGAAGCGTATGATCGACCATGCCTGGTTGAGAATTCAGCAGCACTTTACCCAGTCCCAAAAAACACCTCCTGCTAAAAATGCTTTTGGATGACATGGATTTTAAAAACCTCAGCTAAATCATAGAACTTATAAGCCTTATTGTCAGTGCTTTTATTTTTCTTTTTTCCCCCTAAGTATCAGGCTCACTGATACAGCTCTCTGAAACTGAGACGTGCCCAAGTCCGCATGAATGCCACAATCATTAATCATGAACATGACAGCAAAGCTCCTTGGAGCATGGATTGTACCTTCCTCTGTATGCAATGCAGACATTCAATGAATAATAGTATCACACGTCCTAAGTCTTGAATTCACTATACAATCACTCCAGGTATAAATGTTGTCTAGGAATCATCAAACTATCCCTAAAGTGACTCCACACTGCAGCAGTGGGAGAGTGTGAGGAGTCCTCCCCCTGGGGAGAAAGGAGCAGCAGAGACAACTGACCACAACCCCATTCTCCATTTCCCTGTGTCACCTGGGGGGAGGCGGTAGAGAAATTGGGAGTGAAGCTGAGCCCAGGAAGAAGGAAAGGGTGGGGAGAAGGTGGTTTAAGATTTGGATTTATTTCTCATTAATCCTACTGTGATTTGATTGGTAATAAATTAAACTGATTTCCCCAAGTGGAGTCTGTTTTGCCCGTGACACTAATTGGTGAGTGATCTCCCTGTCCTTAGACCAACAAGTCTTTTCTCTCCTCTTGTCCAACTGAAGAAGGGAGTGATAGAGTACCTTTAGCAGGCACCTGGTGTCCAGACAGGATCAACTTGACAGGCAGAAAGACGAGGTTCCACAGAAAAGAAAATCTCGGAGAATCATGATTTTAAACATTGAATCAAAACTCTTTAAAAAGAACAAGAAATAAATCTCACTTATTCACAGGTACGTATAACCTCCATATGCAGACAGCCATAGAGATAGGATTTACATATAGGATTATATCACATTCTTTCAGATCTCAGTTCTTTAGAAAAAAAAGTCTCTGGCTGTCCTTATGACTCATGTAGATTTGGTTATATAAACTGATCTCCAGTCATCTGTTTTCTATAGTGAGTTTCTGCAGTATAATGACTAATATAAATGCAACTCCTGCAAAAAATATAAAGCTATAAAATATGCAGTAATCTCTTTGTAGCTTGCTCAAATCTTGATCAAAACATGTTATGTTCCACATCCCAAATCTCATCAAATATCCAACCCTGTTAAACCTAAAACCAGAAAGACAGAAACGGCAGTGCTCTAGGAGATCTGAGTTTTTTCATGGGGTGCTCTGGCAGCTCAGCTGAGGGGACAACAACCATCTACTGCTGTGGAATCAAAGGCAGCTAAAGAAAATTTTGCTGTGTGTCAGCACTTTCTTCATTTACTGCCAGGAACACTGAGAACAATTTAAAATGTTTCAAATTTTATTTAGAAAGGGCTTAAAATGGTCTTCTCTCTTTTGAAATAATTGTTTCTTTATTTTTCTGTTTATTTCTTTTAATCAGGACCATTACCTCCACTTGTTCTCACTTAAATAACATAAATTATAGATAATAAAATGTCCTTTCTACCATATGTCTTGTGACTCCAATGCTATATTATTGCAGTGCCCCATACTCATCCAAAAAGTCAGCAGGAGAGATTACACCTGATATATCAGAAGTCTCCGACTGTGTTGTTCCAAACTTCTACAACCAGTGGGGAAACCACTGGGTCATACTGAATTTAATTGGATCCCTAATTAAAACACTCATTTTAAAAAAAGCTTGGTTTAAGGAATTTGTAGTAAAAGATATTTCTATGCATTGTCAATACCTTTGCATGGTCATGAAAAATGAACTGCTATCTCAATGTAATTACAGTGCCATCATTTAAAACTTTCTCAGCTTTCAACGTAACTCCTTCGTCAATCTAGCTCTACCCAGGCATCACTTCCCATGACCTCCCAGTACCCAGACCTGCAACCTGTGACTTACAGATTCCTCCAACAAATAAGCTGTAACAACCATCTGACTTTTGCCATTTCATTGCTTCTTTCTCCTAGATTACAGCACTGTAAATACCCTTACCCTGACAGTAGCTCCCCATCATATTAACTTTTTGCTGCAGTGACACACATCCTGTTCTCACTGAGGTCATTGTAAAATCTGTTTTTAATCTTCATGGTTTGGTCAAACCATCCTCAACTTTAATCCTCCCAGTAGTAACAGCCTTATAAAGTTGCCTCATTTTTAAGATCTTGAATATTTTAAGACTAGCGTACATTTCCACCCTTGTCTCTCCTACAGCAACTTTACCTTTCTCTCTATAACCTAACCACTATCCAAAAATTCCTCTCTTTGGCAGTTGATCATGTCACTCTTGCTTTCTTAAAAAATTCTCAGTACTAACTTCTAGAGAAAATCTTATTAAAAGGAAGCAATTATACATTATAGCTATAGGCACATTTTTTAATCTGCACAAATGTACACAAAAATTAATCCAATGACCATATTGTCATAATTTCTTTCTGTGCACCCAATCCTCATTTTAATTCCTTTTTTTATATCAAATCTAAATTCAGTTTCACAGTTCTTTTACAGAAAGAATCACACGCGAATAGCTGCTTATTGGAATTCTTTGAAAATAGAAAGCTGTTTGCAAAATACAACAAATCACAGTCAGATTAGAAATACTGCACACACTTTAAGAAAATTATTAGTATATGGAACAGAAATCTAGGAAAAGAATAATTCCCATACCTTCTCCATGTCCAGAAAGCTTCAAACCATCTTTGGTACTCTTCTGGAAACATACATTTCAATCTGCAATTCACACGTTGTGGGGTAGTCAAGAATTTACACTCCCTAATGATTGTGTTCTTTACTTAAAAAAATTTCTAGTGCATATTCCCTTTCAAAATGTAAACGGTGTGCCAGTCCACATATAGCAGCTTCAGTTCAAGGAAACAACTAAATAGCAATTGATTAAAAGCTGATTGGAGATTTCAATGCAGCTCACCAGGCATAAGATACATAGAATGTCTTTGAACTTGATAAAAAGGCTAATATATTTCTGTCTGTGGATAAGAACATCAAATGTCTATTAATACCATAGCTATTTCAAATGCATCAATTCAATGGGGTTTTCTTTAGAAATACTTCTTGCAGGGGAAAGTCTTTAACTGCTGCTGGCAGTGGAATATTCACAGAAGTTTCAGAAACAAAATCGTCTGCTCATAACTAAGGGAGAGACTTTTCAAAGAAGTTGAATTCAGGACTAAGCTCAGACTTAATTCTTTACATTTTATTCTATTTGAAGCTTCAGTCAAGTGAAGCAGTGAGGCACTGGAACAGGTTGCCCAGAGAAGCTGTGGCTGCCCCATCCCTGGAGGGGTTCAAGGCCAGGCTGGATGGAGCTTTGAGCAACCTGGTCTGGTGGGAGGTGTCCCTGCGCCAGGGCAGGGGGGTTGGAACTCCATGATCTTTAAGGTCCTTCCAACATGAACCATTCAATGGTTCTGTGTTTCCAAATATCTCTCTCATTATTCTTTAATCTAATACCTACAGAAAAGGCAAACTATAGATCCCTGAAGGTTATTCAAAACTTGTTTGCAAGCTTGAGCTGGTTTTGCCTGGTTTTTTTTTTTTTCAGTTTCCAAGCTAAATTCTATTGTACAGGTACAATGTGGATAATCTGGTTAAGTGATAATTGTTTCTTTCTTCTGATACAAAAATTACCTTTCCCTCCCTCCGTTGTGGTATTTCCAATTTACTGAAATAAATGACAGACTTCTCTAAAATGTATTTTGCACGTGGTTTTTCCAGTGCCATAAAATACCAAATCAGAGAAAATATAAACACTGTACACTTCTTTTAGTGTCTTTCAAGAACAACAATAACAATTATATTTTCTGTCAGCTTTGCAAGGTGGCTTTCACTAGGCCTGATGTTCCAGCATGTAATTATGTCACTCATTTCTCAGTTTTGTTTTCTTTTTCTTTAAAGCACTTGCAAAAGCAACATCTAGGGAATTTCACAGCTGATGAAATCTTGGCCCTAAAATGGTGAATCACAGAACTCCCACTGATTTCAGCAGGGTCTAGAATCTCATTAATGCCTTTCAAAAACTACTATCCTATTAAATAAAATATAAAAAGGTACATTTAATTAATTATACTTTTCTAAAATCTTCAGAGAAGCACAGCTCCTGACTTGCATTTCTCAAAGCCTCAGAAAGACAGGTCTTAGAACTGCTCAGATCAACAGCAGAATCTACATTACCTCCTGTGCCTTTGGGGGGAAATGGCAATATTTTATGTAATAATAAGCCTAAAACTTTTACTGCATTCAGGTTTGTGCAAATAATTCATTTTAAAAGAAAAGAAAATACTCAAGAAGCTATCAAAGAACATGTATTTTCTTTTTCCTTTCTATAAATAACGAACTTGATGGTGCAAACAGCTTGGCCCCTGAAAACTCAAAACAGTGTTACATTCATTTTCATTCCTGACAAATAGTGAGTACATTAGGCTAAATTTTTTTCTGAAAAAGTCAGAAAATATGCATTGTTCCACAAATGCGTACCATAAGCACCTGAGACCTCAACTTCTGAAATTTAGACTCCCTCCTCACAGATAAAGAATCAATCACTGTGTTTTCTGTTGTGCTTATCATAGACAGATTGTCCACTCAAGAAGTCTTTTCTCATATTATTTCTTTCCTAAAAAGCAAGAACAGTCTAAGGACTAAGGGGAAACATTAGGGAGTGTATCATCAGCAAAGTACATTGTAATGAGTGCCATAATAAAAACAATAAATTAGCTGGAGACCTAAAAAAAATAACCTCATGTGACAAATCCCATCTTGTGCATAGGTGCACTGGGGAATGGAGATGTTATGCAGAGGCTTTCCCCTCTAGTGTCCCCATATAAAATAGCGGCAGGCAAATCTCCTGTCTCCCCCAGAGCACACAAGCACACAAGAGAGTAGTAAAAAGAAAGCTTAGCTGCTTGGGTCAGTAAAGAAACTGACCTTGCAGCTGCCCGGGAAACATAACTATCCCACTCCTAGCATGTTCCCTACCCTGTGAAGAAAGTATTAGGTCCTTTTTTTGCCAAGGAAATTACTTTGGTAATGCACCTTTGCTATTCCATCATGTATATTTTCTTACTCTGAGCCCTTCTGCCTATAAAGAAATGGAGGACTCCTGGTCACGGTGTGAGCAGACATTCCTCACTGCTGCTCTCTGCTCTTCAGCACATTAAATCTATGTGCAAAGCATATCTCACAGCTCAGGGCTGGCTTTCCTCTCCCTCACCCTTAGGTTCCTGCTATGCAGGTGACCCTCAACTTTGTCAGCACTGACACATGGAGGAGGACACCTTTTCTATTGTCCAGCCACAGAACTGGCCTGTGGTGCTGCTCATCTCTTCGAAATACCATAACCATAAAGCACAACTACCTTTTCATGACTTAATTTGGGGTGCCATTCTCACCTAGCCCTTGTTTTTGACCATGTGTTGAGCCAATTCTTAAAACTTATCACTAAAAATAATTTAAATAAATTACACAAAACAAGACATGCTGATGGATACCAAAACACTATCCAAAACACCACCCTCTCTAATTAAATGTTGTCAGCCTATAAGTAGCTGTTAATTGTTAATATCTTTATGTAGATTATAAGACACTGGATATATAAAAGTGTAAAATACTTGCTCTTATAACAAAGTAAATTGCTTAGCCAGAGATAAAACATA
Organism: Nycticryphes semicollaris; assembly: GCA_013400055.1. Lineage (NCBI taxonomy): Eukaryota > Metazoa > Chordata > Aves > Charadriiformes > Rostratulidae > Nycticryphes > Nycticryphes semicollaris. The sequence goes on from VXBJ01003864.1 coordinate 2,003,372, forward strand.
GGGATTCAAGAACTTGTCAAGGCCTTGTCTAACTGTTGCTCAAATGCTTTCTCAATGAAGTAGAAGAGTACTTTGGAGGAACACAGTAAATAAGTTGTGGTGCCAAAGCAAACCCGTCTACGATTTCCTACTTAACTCTGTCTTTAGTTGTGGAGAAAAAAAAACCACACACGCACTGCCAAAAAGAAACTTTGCAGTATCTGCTTTTCAGGTCATGAACTTTTTTATCCAAAATGTTGTTGTTGCCATCGATTCATTAATTCTATGGAGCTGCATGCAGGTTTGCATTCATTATTTTACCTGTTCTGAACTAGAATAGGTTACAAGGGTCAAAAACTCTCTCTTTTTTTTTTTTTTTTTAAAAATCTCCTGAAAACAAACAGTCTATGAGATAAGGCTATACACAACAGCATTTGATGTATTACATCTCTCTGGTATCTGACAACCCTTACTCCCTGGTGATGCGATTCTTTCCTAATAATTTAGTCTCAGTCTATTAAAAGACAATTACAGATAATGCATCCAGGCAAGTGGTGAAGGATGTCCAGAACAGTACTTGTAGAAAGGTTATCAAAACACAATTCTCAAAAAAGAAGTGTGCTATTGATTTTTTAATCATTTCAGACAGAGACTTTTATATAGATTTTCTAAAGGATTGAACATAACTAGAAGAAACTGGAAATGGATTTTCCATTTGTTACTTCACATTTCATAATAATAGATTTTTTTAATTCATTTACTGCTAAGTAAAAAACATAACTAGTCATTCAGAAGTCATCTTATGACATCTAGAGACTTGATAGACTCAAATTTGTTGCTATTTTGAATGTTACCAGATTCCACATTCCACACAACTCTTGATGAACAATTATTTCCACATTATGCATAAATTAATACAAAATCAGAAGTAGTCTTTGAAGCTTTTGTTCTGTGCTGCTGCTATCATCTGGGCTTTCAGTTATAAGCTGGCCACAGAGTAAAATAGGACCTTTAATAGCACTCCGCTTCAGAAAACAATTCCGATGGAGTGGGTTATGTTGCCATTCAAAATCTGGAAATCAGGGGAACTTAGTGCATGTTTACTTTTTTTATTTGGCTAAGGATGAATTTAAAAAGTGGTTTGCCTAATTAAGATACATGGTTTCTGAGAGCATTTTACAAACTGTTAAATAGAAACCATTTACTAGGACATCTGGTCTAATAACTGTCTGCCTATCTATATAGTCCCCATGACAACAATGCAAGATGCAGGGGGCGTGTACTTCACAAGACACATCAACTGAACACACACAACCTTGGAACTTAGCAAAATAAAGCATTAAAGCGGGCAATGTACTTTAAAAATTTTACTTTCAACATTTTCATATAAGCAATGAAGGGAAATGAAGTCAGAAACGGAAACCCTGAGGTTGTCCCTACCATTGCCAAAAATGACTTGACATTTTTTAGCATTCACTTGCAAATCTGCTCATTGTAGATTATTGCTAGTTTTCAGGCTTAGAAGAGTAGAACATAGCAGTAAGTCTATTTTCTTCTTTTCTCACCTGCAATTTCAGTAGCTCTTTTTCCCTGTTGCCACGGCCAAGATGGCAGTATGACATAATTCAAGATTGGATGACTGGGAATTGTTTGATTTACATTAGCATTGTTAGGAATCATGGTTGTCACTGTAGGTGGACATTTGAAGTCCACTTCAAAGTACTAGAAAGCAAATCCTGCTGAGCAAATCTCAGAGGTGACAGAGGTACTGACACCCCACAGTCTTTGACCACTTGGTTCAGCTTCTCTGTCAGGTTCCAAACGGGGCTTTTTCATAAGGGAAACTGCTCTGATGTGTGATATGATCTGTATGTAAAGGCTTTGTACAGTCAGATCTCCCTGATGTGTTGTCAAATCACTACAGAAGCAGCCACCGGTTTTGGTCCAGGTGGCACACACCTGTAATGGCCACAGCATGCTTGAGGAAGCCAGGAGTCCACACGCATGTCCCATTGCCTGTTGTTTGTGAATTGTGGTCTTTGAAATGTATTAAAAAAATTAAAATAGCACTGTCAAGCTTGATGCAGATGTAAATCTAAACATGAATGCACATCTTGAGTAGGAAGTTATCGAGGGAGCTAAATAACTGCTTATATAATTATGTACAAGGGAGCTTACAGAATTTTTACTGTACTTTGCATGGACTATGAAAGCACTGGTATGGCAATGTGTCTTATAAGAAGCCTTTCCTCCACCTGCTTCCTGGATTTCCTCCAGGTGGGCAGAGGAAAGGAGCCCAGGACTATGTGTGTCTAATCAGCGACAGCATCTCCGTCACTGTCTTCAGAGATTAAAAAAAAGCCTCTTTCCAAGAAAACCGAACTCAAGGTTTCTGCATTTCTAAGGGGTTAAATAAGAAGCTCCTTCATGGTGCTCTGCCTCCATGCCGAGCCCTACATATTACCCGTCCTGTCCTCTGAACTTAAAATGATGACCTTAAAACCAGAATACGCCATAATGTTTTTACAAATTACCCTATTCCAGGATATACTGTTGCTCTATAAAATAAAGTAAGCAGCCATACTTTTCTTACAGTGTGACTGCCCTGCATACATTGTAGCTAAAAGTTCCAAAGCACACATATTCAAAATGAAAAAAGAAATTAAAAAATGCATGATTTAAAGCACAGCCTTGACCACACTCATAATGTAGTTAGTTCAACATCTGAGATATGGAAACAGTATCAAATATACTACTTGTACATGCTAAATTCACTGCTGTAACGGCACACAAATGATTTCTAGGACTGCCACGAACAGGAGATGTTTACAGCATCCTGACAAGGTTGTTTGAAGGCTGCTCCAGTGCTTCCTGCTTGGTTGCAATATGTTGGCCATAGGTGACCTAGCAACCATTACTTTGGAGAAGAACTGCATTATAAATCTTGCATAAACATTAAGTTTACTGTTAATGACTATGATTTTGCAGTATACAGTTTAAGTGTATATGCCCATGGCTCCCTCTTCTGGATAATCCACACACAAAATAAGAACTGCCCATTTAGAAGTGCAGAAAAATAATGATAATAAAGAAGGGCATATAATAGAAAAATGGAAAAAAGACATTTTCAAGTAATCAAAACAGATTCATTTCCCTCTAAATGTTTTTCCAATTTTTTTTTAATGTTTCATGACTATTTTACCTTGAAACGATGATTTCAGCCACAAAAACATTGTGAACAAAGATATTGTATAGACTGTTAGAAATATATAGACTTCTTAATTGTTTATCCCTTATTACAATACATAGCAGTCGTGTCATCTAATATGTAAGAAACTGGAGACAAAAGAAGACGGAAGGAACAAATTGGAGCTACAATAGAAAACATGCATGGATTAAAGCAACCAAATATTGAAATAAAGTAGATCAGATGAGTAGAGAGGTGCTTGTCACACAAGAGAGGAATGTGGCCCATATTCATAGGGGCCCTGTACATTAAAAAATGGTTAAGCCCACAGAAGTAGGTTAAAAGCATGAATTAAAAAAAAAAAAGAAAAAAAACAAAACAAAAACCCCTTAATAACAGTTCTTCTGAATGAAATACCATATTCAATATTTTAATAAAATTGGAATGAAAAGCCTTTACAATAAAAAAAAAAAAAGTTGTTTTAGTTTTCAAGTCAGACAGAAAAGTTTCTTTGGGATAAAGTTTGTTTAGCTTAAAGGTTAAATACTTTGATCAATATATTCCAAGACATTTTTATCGAAAAATTGAAGCAGAAAACCAACTGTTTGTACTCAGTAAATCTGAGGATGGATACAAACAACAGGTTAAGACTTAGGACAATCTCATTTAAAGGCAGCAAATTTACATTCTTAACTTTGAATATGAGGAGCCTGAAAAGGTAAACAGAACATAAAAAAAACCAAGCCGTCACATTGAAATGGTTTCAATGAAAGGAGATATTAAATGGATATACCATGACAGATAAATAAAAATCATTAACCAGTGGAATAAGAACAAAGGGGATAAAATCCATCTCCTGAATCCAACTTAGGAAGATAAATTAGAAATATAAATTAGCTTCAACTGCAACACTGCATTCTCATTAGGAACATAATTTCTTAAGAGTGTTAATAGCTGAAGGATTTAAGCAGATGGGCCAGAATTTCCACCTCACAGAAGCCCTGAGAAATAGGATATTTCTTTTGTGCCTTTGATTGGCTAAGCCACTGTAATTTATCAGGCACAGAAACCCTGCTCATCATTACTGTCTACATACAGTTTTCACAGAAGAAAAGAAAGTGCTTTGAATACAGATTTTAAGGCACATCTTTAGGGTTTCAGGATTCTTTTTTTTTTTTTTTTTAATTTAGATCTTTGGATTTTCAGATTTCCATAAGTTATTTTTCTTTCATAGATCTAAGTTCTTCTTATTAGAATGTAACTCTGCACTTTAAGTTAAGGACAGGAAAGCAGCCAGTTAGAAAGAAGATTGAATATGTGATTAAATCTTTGAATTTCCTTGTTTCATTCCTTACTTTAATTAAAACAATAATACAGACGTTCCTTTTTTCTTTCACAATAAATATGAAAAAAAAAAGAAAAAATAATCCAGTCTTTCTCAAAAAGAAGTGCTGTCAAGTAATTTAGTGAAACTAAACCACATTCATTAACTTTTTAAGGGCTGTTATGCAGACTTTGACAAAAACTAATAAATATACAGAACTTAAAAAACATAATTTCATAGTGAGATAGAACTCTTTAAAAAAGCTGAAAATTAAATGAAAACTGCTCCATAAGCAACATCAAAATATTGCACAATGATGGATAAAGATGACATTTACAAGGATTGGTAATGCAAAATGGTGAAGTTTACAGGAAATTAATCTAATATGGTAGACATATCATTTCTCACAGAGGCTGGATCATAATTCAGCTGTCTTCACCTGACAAGGTCAAAATTTACCACAGTGTACACTAGACAACTGTAAGTTGAAGAGGCTTCATCACATCTTAAATCAGTTTCTGCATAATTTCAGACATAAAAATCTAATTCTGTGGCAAACAGAGGATCCATCCCTGATATATTAAAAGGAAACTCTGCAAAACTTTTGATTAGAATATAACGAACAGAAAAAAAACAACCCTATCTACTTAAAAAAGTTAGTTCATAATTAATTTGAACTATCAGCAAGCAAGTGAATGTAGGAAAGATAACACATAAAACTAAACTGTCTTTTGGCATATCAGTTTTGTTGCAGATTCAAGTTTCATTCTGATTCAGACAAAAACAATACAATCAATTTAATAAATATAGAGATGCTCTTTAGGGTATAGATTTCAAAATCAATGTATGCTATATATATTAAATCATAGCTACAAATTCAATTCCCATCTATTCTTATGGATTCTTCTAAAAGTTCAATGCAGAAGAAAAATCAGATTCAAGACTAATTTTGTATCATATTCAAACAGAAAATGTCATTATTCTTGCTAAGTGCCCAGTCATAGGACCACTGAAGAGCCTCTCCTGATCAACATTAATGACCTCCAAAATCCTAAAGCATAGCTGTAACGTTTGGCATTGACCTATTCAGTAAACTACTCATACTTACTTAATGGAACCAAGTATTAAATGGCTAAATGACTGTAGAAAATATTATTTTTATTATGTATGACCCAGGTTAATTTATTATGATTTCGCAGGAAATTACTGGCATTCCAGAAACCAGACCAACTGCTTTCAGCTTTAGGGGAGCTCTTCTTATTTTTTATAGACACGTTACAATTGACTACTGCAAAGTCTGCTTCTCCCACTAGTAGGGACTCAGTTTCACAAAACTAACCATGGAGTTAATTCAGTAATTTGGTACTCAGGCAGCGTGGCAGGCAGCTAGCAGAATACCACATAGTGGTGATCGCAGTGGCATATGACAGTCCAGTTGTCAAACTCCTAGAGGATCAAATAAAATCCAGCTATCATATGCATCTCTTAAGGAACCAAAGCACAGAAGCCGCCTGAGTACTTTTAATTAGTTCTTCAGACACTGCTTTATGCCTTTTTACCAATTACTGTATTTCTATCATGTACCTATTGAGCATTTTAATCAGCAGGCATAATTTTCTTAGGTATTACAGGCTCACAAGTACTGAACATTATCATAGAATCGTAGAGTCATAGAATGGTTTGGGTTGGAAGGGACCTTAAAGATCATTGAGTTCCAACCCCCTGCCCCGGGCAGGGACACCTAGACCAGGTTGCTCAAAGGCCCATCCAGCCTGGTCTTTAATCACGGAATTGTCATCACATAGCATAGCCTGTGTGCTATGTATCTGGGAAAATCTGAGTCTGCACACATTTCCGAGTTGATTTTTGCAGCTTTTCATTAGTCCTATTGTGGACTGCACACGTGTTTATTGTTCATTCTCCTATCTAGACATGCTGACGAACCTATTTCTTCAGTTCCACACCTGTATTAGACTCCAGGCCTGAATATCACTGCTCTAAAATATGTAACTTATATACCATATAGTAAAATCACATCTCCACACAGAATACAGTGCCAGTTTAAGAAAAAAAATAAATATTCTTTCACTGAAGCAAACATCACGAAAGATCAAAACCTGTGGTATTTGTAAGAAAGTTGTAGCTTTTTCATAGATTTTTAAAGCAATCCAGTAAAACTTAACAGAAAAATGCATAGCAATGCATAGCATTGAGTTCAGAAATAGTCATGTGATTTTCCATTATCTGAAGTTTTTATAGAGTAATTATTAAATGTGCATAATCATACTAAATATGCGTAACAGTATACTTTCATACTAATAAAACACTGTAGGATTTCTTCATTAATGAGGTAGCAAGTTGACTTCTTACAAACCTTGATAGGTACCACTAATTAATTTAAATTGAAGTAATAGATTTTAATGTTTGGAGGAATCATCACAGCTTCATCATCACCACAATTCTGGCTTGCAGCATAAGAAATGCCATGTTATTTAATAAAGTAATTCCTGCATCAAGATCATATTTCTGAACTAGCTGGGACCCAACTTGCCAGCTGTCTATGCTGCCTTGTCTGTATTTCATTCTCAAGAATTCCTGCTGTGTGAAAAATAATAACATAACCTGCCTTGAACTCTGTTATTTTTCCCTGTTTTGCTCTGCCATTTGGTTAGGAGAAATATGGAGCCTGAGCAGAACAGCAAAATTCCTCTGCTTGTTTTAAGGAAAAAGACCCATGAGAGGTATCCAGGTGCTGGAGCTAGTGCAGAGGAGGACAATGAAGCTGCTGAAGCACCTGAAGAATAAATCTTATGAAGAGCGATTGAAGGAGCTGGGACTGCTTAGTTGGAGGAAGAAGAGGCTGAGGGCAGACCTCATCACCCTCTACAATCACTTGAAAGGACATTGTACAGAGCTTGGTACTGCTCTGTTCTCACAGGTATTTAGCGATAGAACAAGAGGGAATGGCTTCAAGCTGCAACAGGGTAGGTTTAGGCTGAACATTAGGAAAGAATTTTTCACAGAAAGAGTGGTCAGACACTGGAATAGGCTGCCCAGGGAGGTGGTTGAGTCCTCATCCCTGAATGTGTTTAAGAGTCGTTTAGATGTGGTGTTGGGGGATATGCTGTAGGGGAGAATGTAGAGTAACACCAATGGTTGGACTCAATGATCCCAAGGGTCTTTTACAACCTGAATAATTCTATGATTCTATGACTGATTTATTCTCTGGAACTTCAACAAAGCCTCCAGGCTACCATGGAGCAGGGACAATTAGACAATCAAGGTGAAGCAAGTGCTGTGGACACTCTATGAAAATTACCAAATCCTTTGAAGCATTCACTGAGGCAGTATCAAGGTTTGTGATGATGAGCCATCCAACATGTTCCTGGTCACAGTAGCACTACTTCACCAATTTTCTGAATTCAGAAGGGCACACTGCTGAAGCCATGTGCCATGCTTACCTAAATTTCTAGAAAATAAGTGTTGAAATAAGGTATACACTGATAGTGATTTTCATGGTCTAGAATTATGATCACACTCTAGAAGGCTTCAGGGCAAAAAATTTGAATTACCTAATAGACTAAAAGATCTGTGGGTAAGTATAACTAGCTTCACAAGGTTCTTATTCTATGTAATACACAGGAAAACATAGGACCATCGAGCTAATCAAAGTGTAGCAGATAACAGATGTGCACACACCCCTACTCAAATACTATCATCTGTCTTTTCTGCCAGGAAGATAAACAAAGAAATACACATTTACAGCTCTGCAAGGAGTAACAAATCAGCAAATGCTCATCTTAAAGAAAGGAGGAACGTTTTTCCTGTGCTTTTCATCTTGTAGGGTGGAAAAGAGTAATGATGCTAAGGGGTATGGACTGGTTGACTCCCAACAGTGTGTGTGATAGACAGAATGTGTGCAGACATGGAAGAGAGTTTCCCATTGCTGGTGCTGCATATCATATTGCAGATATTTGTAAAGCATCGGGGAATGCTACTAGCAAGAAAGTGGAATGAAATTAAAAGCACGTTCACTAGCTTAAGCAGCAAAAGAGTAAAACAATTACCAGAAATACATCAAGGTACAACTGAAGCAGACCTCCCTAAAATGTAATACAGACTTCGGCTTAAAAGGGGGTTTTCTTTTAAAAGTTAACTTCTCTCTTTCTTGATGTTATGACAGAATATTTTAACATCTCTTTTTATCTTTAAATAAATGTGACTCAAAATAAGCCACAGCTTTTTGGTTTTTAATATTCAAAGACAAGCATGGCATGCTTCATATATTGAAATCATCTATCACAGCCTATTGTCTTTCTGTGTAACAGAGGATGACCTTGGTATATTGTCATTACACAGCATATTAGAAATCATTTGTTTTACTTCATGACCAACCTTCATGTCCACAAATGTAACAATGTGGCTACCATAGTATCAACAGCATTTTTTACTACCTTACTCAATTAATTTTAGTTTTCCTAATACTCTACGAACATAGCCCACATATTCCTTGCAGAGCCTGTAAGGAAAAAATAAACCTTGGCAGAAGCCATTCTTTTGAATCCTTTTTTAGCAGTAGTCCGTAGCAGAGCAAGTTAGGTTACTTCATTGTCATTTCAGCTTTTGAAGCTCAAGATTGAAGCGTGACAATTAAATACAATGAGGGGAAATGCTGCCTGAATGTGGAGTGCCTCCAACTACCCTGCAGTCAGAGTGCATGCCTTCGATTATCTTATTGATGTTCCAAAAGTGATTTATGTTGTTATAAAGTAGACTCTAAAAGACATTTTATGAAAGAATTAAGTCTGTGATTGATGTCATCCTATTATGCTCCAAAAACAGTTCATAAACTCCTGCTGTTTTAAAGACAGGTTGGGTATGGATCTGTTACAAAACTCTATGACATCACAAAGTAACATCAATCTTGATGCTTTGTCTTTCTGTATTTTGAGGAGAAGGTGTAGAGGGTAGGAGCAGAAAAGTTGTAAGTAAATGTGTAATTTTTTCTATTTTTATTATTCCTTATCAGTTATATGCCCTACTGTACTTGGGATGGCCACCACACACAGTTTTTGATTTAGTTCATTTGAGTCTTACTGCTTGATCACCTGTGTCTTAAAGTTTCTTTGGGTTAAATATTTTTCAACTGCAAAAATTTCCATTTAGGAAATTTTTAACATTGAGCTGAATAGGAGACAACACTCAAAGAGTTTCCAAGAGGTCTCGGTAAAAAAACATAAACAACAATAACAACAAAAAACCTCCAGCAAACAAACTTACTTTTTTATGTTTTCAAGAACATGTTTCAATGCCAAATATAAAGTCATAGAGCTTGGAAGAAAGAATATTGCATAGAAGAATCTAAATGAGAAAGGAACCTCCTGAATTCTGATCTCTGTTCCAAGGACTGTACTTCATCCAGTGTGATTTAAGTGCACATTTCACTAAATCAAAAATAAATGTTAAAATTGAATGTAAGAACCACATTTAAACATTCGAATCTTATGGTAATTAGAATTAAAATCACTGCAATTAATTTTTAAGAACATATTTAGTATTATATGCTGATATTAAAACATACCCAGATCAGATTACCTGATTTTATAACTTCAGCCCTTTCTTTCACCTTAGTCTAATTTTTGCATTTCTTGTCTATCCTAAGATACAAACATAACCACCATTTGTGAGTACAGCAGTGAATTTGTAAAATTATTTAAAAATGCAGGGTTAATACTTGTCAAATTTTCTCTAGAGATAAATATGCAGTAAAGAGACAGATTATTCTCATTGGTTTTAATTTTTGATTTATATAATTGCTATTAGTTGTTTGTATAGTCCATCACCAAGTTACACATCTTTATTCAACTTTATAGCAGTATGATGTATAGCTGTATAAATCCACAGCTGGGATAAATTTCTTTAACATAACAGTTGACAGAGAATAAAAGTGAAGTAAAAGTGAAGGTGAAGTATTTGATTTGTAACACTATAATATAACATTATAATAATTTTAAATGAAATTCACACAGAAGCCATGACCTGGCACAATTTTTCTGTTTAAAATCCCATTTGCTCCTCCATTTAAAGGCAATTGCACAAAGGTCTGCAGTGAAGCTTAGCACATGGGTGGATTACACCAAGAACACTCACCAGTGACCTCAAAAACTGCTTGGAAGGAATCTAGCCAGTCTGCCCAATTAAAACATCCATTTTCAGTAGTGAAGTTGCTCTGGACAGTAGCTATTATAGTTGTCATATATTGGTTCTGTGAGTTGCATTCTGATATTACCTTGTGCTAATATTTACTGTCACGTTCATAGCACGGCAAAATGGAAGCAAGATGTCACAAAGAGACTTTTGAAGGCTCGTGTTTCTTAAATAAATCACGATTTCTCATATTGTTAGCATTCATCTGTCTGTTGAAAAAATTGTCTTACCCTCTTTCTAAAAGTCTGTCATTTTATATATTTGCTGCAAATTGGAATTGCATTGCAGAAAATGAATGGGTTTAGTCAAATTAAATAAAATTACATGCCAGTTAGCTTTCATACATTCTAAATATGGCCAACCTGTTACATACTTACTAATTGTATTTATGTAAAGCCTGCCAATGCTTCACATGTGAAAGGGTGGCATTAAGTGAAGAGATTAAGAAACATCATGCAGACAGTGTGTCACTAAAAATATTCTCAGACATCCAGCCATAAGATCCCTTATGCCCATCATAAGGAAGGCTTGCTAGTGTAGCCTTACTCTCTATTACCTTTTTTGTAAATAAAGTCAGTCACAGATACAGGTAATGTGGCTCTACAAGAGTCCCTCATGGGGCTGGCAATACTTGTGAGGCTGGATGAGCTTCGTGTTACTTCTACAAGCAGCTCAAATGGCAATTTTTCCCATGGCTCAGGAGGCAGGGGCTTCCCAGAGCAGGAAAAAGAGAGAAGTGGTTGCAAGGCAATTTTCTGCCTGCCAAAGTAATAAAAGATACTGGAGCTGTCGTGGATGCACAGGTACATCACGGTTGTTCCCTTTCCTCTCTCTTCATCCTATTGTAAAACCTATATAACAGTGGAATTGATTTTAAAGCTAGAAAGTACCATTAAATCACATAACATAACCTCTTCTGGCAATCCAGACAAAGATGTACATACATCTGTACTGAAGCCAACAATTTGGATGTAGCTAAAAGGTAATTTCCAGATCTTATTTAGAAAAGATAGAATTAATCGTTTCTCTTGATAGTTTGTTAAAATGTTTTATCACCTTTCCCATGGGATATTTGTGCCCATTTCTAAATTGGCTGTAAGTTCCAGCCTATGTTCTTTTTATGTCTTTCTTTGCTGAATCATTTTCTAATGGTGTTTTTCAGCAGCCTAGAAAGTTTCAGAAAGCAAACCTGTGCTCTTATTTGATCAATTTTCCAAGTAGCTTTAGTTTTTTGGCATGTTTCACTCGAGGTTATAGTCAGTTCAAAAAGTCTGTTCCCCTATTTTTGTTCAAGACTATCTTTGTTCAGTCTCTGTTCAGTTTGTTCTGTGCAAAATATATCAGGGAAGTAATTTTGAAATAGATGTCAGGATTTTAAAATCACTCCATAATTTAAGACAAAAATATTTGTAATTACTACTATTTCTATTTTAACATAAATTGAAGACTTGCCCCTGATAAAAAGCCAAGCAGTTTAATGGAACACAGCAAAATTCTCAGGGTTTGTCTCAGCTACACATCTGTTCCTCAGGCGAGTTTCAGAACTAGAGTAACACAAACACTTATTTGGTTGATGCATTAGTAAAGCAGCAACTTCACTGCATTACTACCACCTTCCCTCAGTCTGTAGAAGCCACGTTCCATTGCAGGATGGATGGTCTTTGGGAAGAGGAGAACAGATCCCCATGTTTTCCAAATACAGCCAACAATTTCAGGACAGTAAAACCACAGTCATACCTCATACATAAAAGTATAAAAGTAACAGTATACTCAAGGTATGGCCCTCATATGCCCCTCATATGGGCAAGATATAACTCCTTAGAGAGTATCTATCAATATTATTTGACATGAGCAAATACTGAAAAAATATGCTTATAATTATTCATTTGAATAAAAACTATGAATTCAATTTCACACTCTTGAGAATCTTTTCCATTTTAAAAAATATCTAAATAGATCCTTTTATTGCTTTTGTCAGAAAAAAATGGCTTTGCATTTGCTGTGTGCCTAGTTCACAATTCTCCGTGCGGCTAGAAGGAAATCTCATTTAACCTGTTATGAGCAGGAGAACCAATAATAATACAGTAGCATTCACTGCTACAAAGACACATGACTTCAAAACAAAATCAAAATGAATAGTTCATGAATAACCCATAGCCTGATATGTTTGTATATAAGAGTTCAGTGAGTAAGTTCCAAAACAAACATATTTATACAATCAGAATATTTTTGGTGAATAATGTATGAAGAGAGACATGGTAAAATTTGCAAACATTATGCGCTGCTAATAGCCCATCTTCCACATAGAATAAGAAACAGAACAACGAAGGATGAGACAGAAGATATGAAACTACCAGTAGCTGCCAACCAGTAAAAGGACAACTAATGGTAATCCCTCATTTCAAAATTTGTGGTCACTGGAAAGATTCCCTCAGGAGATGTTACATTCAATGTGATGTACTCTCACCCAGCGAAACATCTAGGAAAAAATTCTCTGGAGAGAAGATGATTACCACAGCTGTAAAGGCTGCTAATAAGTGAGTGAAAACGTCATCAGCTTTGACTGGCTTTTCTCCAGCAGCTACTGGTGGGCTGTGTACTTTGATTATACCCAATATCTATTTGGGTCTTTTCACTTCAGCTCCATGCTCCCCCTTGTGTTGACTTTTTCATCCCTTCACTTTTCCTCCTTTATGTCCTTCCCTCTCCTTCTCATCTATGTAATCTGTCTTCACTATTTGCCATGTGTCCTCCTAATCAATTCTTACCAAAAGGAAAAAAAGAACCCACCCAACAGTAAATAACTGTATAATGTTACCATGATCTTTCTGCTTTTCATAACATTTATTACACACTATATGTAATGTCATTTTATATATCCAGCATTTGCATTTGTATTATGTAAAAGGATCTCCAGAGCACTAAGTATGTTATTCACCTAGTGTTAAGGAAAATAGAGTTAGTCTTGTTTGGTTTCTGCATATGATAATAAATGATTGGAGTGTACCCATGTGTAAAGCTCTTTTTTAACTAAATCTTTTACTATATTGTGCTTGTATTACATATCATGCCAAGAATTCTGGTTGAGAAATATTTTAGAGATATTTTTAAAAGCACAAAAAAATATGTTGTTCTCATAAACCCTTCCGTGCGTATTGTGCTTGATCCTACTCATCTCCTTTGGTCCATAGACCCTGTGCTTCCCCAGTACCAAGGAACTTAGTACCAACCTAGCTTTAAACACAAATTCAAATCATAACTCAAACATTCGAGTAACTCCTGAAATCAAATAAATAATAACGGAAGATGAGGATTTGTTCTGTCATCATGTCATACACCTTAGCAATAACCTACTGGAAGTCAGGTTTTCCTAGTTCTCTAGGTGATAAAACGTTCAATCCCTGTCCTCTGGCCATCTATTTATCTCCATTTAAACAATTTAACTCCAGAGTCTGTGTTCAGCTCTTGGCACATACCATCAATATTATAGCATAAACTTAGCAACATAAGCATAATTGTGCATGTATCCAGCTATCTAAGAAACTTACTGCTCCCTTTTCTTGTATAAAACACAATCTCTACCCTTTGAAGAACGGAGAAAAAAAAAAAGGACATGACAATTTTTTCTCCAGAGGAGTCACTTCTAATGTTTTTGTGCACAATTATTTATCCTGGAATGAAATCAAATATTGGCAGAATGACACTTTTGGACAGGTTTGATTATTTTGGAGTTATGCAATGTTTTGAAGATTAATAGTAGTTTGGATTCTAGCAGTCATTTCAAAAATAAGCTGGGTAGCTGGTCAAGATAGCAACTTTTCATTTCTTGATTCCAAGGGATGTTGAATAAACACTAGGATAATTATGGTTCAATTGATAATGCAATTACTGTTCATTCATTGCATGTAGAAACAATATTGTTGATTGGATGCTGAAGAGCAGTGAAATGGAAAGAATACTATATGCTGCACCCAACTACAGAATATTAAAATCCACAGTCAGCTTTTTTTAACCACTCACTTCCCTTATACATAATAAATTTCAACCCTGTAGAAAACATTTTATGCTCATTCTGTCTCAGTTTCTTAACTTGTAAGCTAGCACTTATTGCACCAAGATCTAATAACTTAAGTATTTTGGGGGAGCACATTCCATGTAAATTGAAATACTGCAAGAATATACTCAAGTAAATCACCACATTTACGAAGAATGTTTCAACTAATAATAAATTCAGTGCAATGATACTTTACACATATATAACACCTTCTTCAAAAAACTTGAAATGTGGCTTTAGAGTTTCCCATTATAGAGAAGATCAGAGTGTAACTATTAATGAGAAATTAGCCCAGTCTTCACGGATGTCACAGCATATCACAGTCCTTTCCAAAGACAGGACAGTTTGCCTTTGACACAGACTGTGTTGTTCCCTGTTCCAGTTTAGCTGATGAGCTTTGATGTCACAGAGAATATCTGCTGACACCAAAGGACGATCTTTGTCTTCTGTTTAGAGAAGATGATGCTGCACAATTCTCTTGAGAACATCTTTGCAATGTGTCATTTGCCTACCTCTCAGCTGCTGGCTAAACATAGCTGATTATGTAAAATAGCCTCTGGCAGGCTGTAGCAGCTGCTCTCAATACCCACATCAATCTCAGTTTGCAGGGTAATGCTTTCACCCTGTCTTGTGAGCATTGGGTGGCTGATGGTGACATCCAGTCTTGTATTACCTCTTGATCAGAGGAGCAGATTGCATCACACATCAGTGAAGTAACTGACACTGAGTCATGAAAAAGTATTCATGAAGACAATATCAAGGATATGTTAACTTTTGATTCATTGTCATCTTGTCGTCTTGCTCTAGTCATCTTCTGGAAATATTTGTCCTGGTGATGATTGCCTAGCTCTGATATATTAACAATACGAGTTTTCCTGACATCATCATGATTATTGTGGGCTGTGCCTTAAGATTCACAACTCCTCATTTTAAAATCATCCAGCAAGATAAATTTGTCATTTGGTGGAATGGCTTAACCAGTGAAATCCTAATAGAATAAATTTTTTACCTTATAGGTACACATCAACCAGCACCTTGGTTTTACTGTATTTCATTTTAGGACTTGCATAATCAATTATAATTACATCGAAGTGAGATCTGCATAGCAGATGAGTTGCAAAGTACTGCTACAGGAGTATCACAATAACCAGGCTCATAAACAGGAGGTCGTGAGTGCTTTTTCAGGTCTTGCATCGCTGTCAAGACATGTTATGTCCCAAAAAGTTTGCAGTCTTAGTGGTACTGATTAGTTTGCTTGGTCAGCCAGAGAACACCAATGGGATGTAAAATAAGAGAGTTTAATGATCCTTTCTCTTACATTTACAGGCATGGGTGAGAAACACCGTCTTTAGTAGAGCTGCTCTACCATTCTGAAAGATGTCCTTGTGACCCAGGAGAAACAAGCAACCACAAGTTAGAATACTTGAAAATAATACGCTTGCACTCAAAAAGATGTGTGATTTATAGAGACAAATTGTCCACTGGCAAGGATTATAGAAGAGAGACAAAAATGATGTTAGATTTAGATAACCATCTGAGCATGGTGATAAACATGTTTGAGCTTGCTGTCAAAGCTTTCCTTCCCATTTAACTTTTTTTAAAGAACAAAAAATACAGCCAAGTAGCCCATCGTAGCTGGTAGTGTTTGTTGACCTGAAGAGCTACATACAAACTTTATCCAATCCCAAGTGTTTTTTAGAGCACTAAAGAACATTTTGTTTCAGTTTTAAAGAAGGGAAAGGAAATACAGTTATGACAAATAGCTTGCCCAAGGTCAGCAGCTCAGAGACAGACCACACAGATCAGGTCTCCTGATGTCTGGTATGACGCCTTTGCTCTGTGAACAGCCCATATACTGGTCTTTTGGCTGCTGTTCAGCAACACAAACTCATCGCATTTGTTTTCTGGTAGCACTGTCAGGCTTTCATAGCCTTTATTTTTGTCGTTTTCTTCCTTGTTTTGAATAAATTTTTCCACAGGCATACTATCTTGCTGGTTTATTTCCCCCCCCTCCCAAAAGCAAACCTCATTCTGATGTTTTCTAACCATTTCCTTAGAGTAGCAAGGAGCCTGAAGCAAACCTCTGAAGATAGCACACTTTGGGAGGCTGTAGTCCAAAGTACTTCGTTTGTAACTCAGGGCTAATCCTTTATAGAGTGAAAAAAGGATCACAACTTGCTCATCATGACTGCTATGGGACTGTGTTACTCTCTAGGGAGCCTGTTCTTCACTTAAGACATAAATCCTGGAAACTTCATGACTGTCACAAAAGTAACACGAGCAAAAAGATATTTGACTAGCAATGAGAGTCTGAGTGCATATTAAACCTTTAACACTTAGGAATATTTCTAGAATTTTGAAAATGCTTATTTTTTTCTTTCAAACTCTACAGCTCTTTAAATAGTTTGTTAATATAGTAAATGACTAAAATATTTTCTAAGATTTGACAAGTCAGATATTCACACACTTTTTAAACTACTGATACGCCATTTCCTGCAGTTATAGTCTGTCTAAGAATATAGAAATTTTTGCTCCTTCTATATTGCTTTAGTTTATACCTGTATTTAAGTAAATGCTTTTTACTGCATATACTTTATTTATTCCAATTTATTGTAATTATTTATTCCAGTGCTATTTTAGAGAAATGCAGGCATCTGCTGTGATGAAAGGTCATTAAGAGGTGTGTTTGCACTATTCTACAGTGCCTGCGTTTACATTCAAAATTATACAGGATCTAGATAATTGTCTCAAACATACTCTTTAAAGTTTCTATTTTCAAATGAGGACAAGTTGATATGTGGTTTACCTACTCTTCTTTCTTTTGCCAATATTAATATTCCTGGCACCTTGGCTTTTTGTACAACACCTTTCCTAAGTGATAATCAAGTGATCCAAGTCATCATTTTATCAAGACACAAAGATTCATCATCTTATTGCCATGATATTTACTGTGGGATCACTTGGCTCCCAGTGTGAGGCACAGGCATTTATGAGACATCCACATAAAATGATTAAATGCCTAAAGGGTGAGATTTACTACAGAAGCACTTTCATGGGGGGGAAGAACACTTTTCAGAAAAGCACAACAGGAAACTGTCTTGTTCGACGATACTTATTTATGAGTCTAGCATTTGTTCTTTATTGTTTAAGTTACCTGGGTGCTTTCCCAAGGTACTTTCTCAATATCTTTGTAGCAAAAGATGACATGCTATATGTAAAACAGTTTTCACTTATGACTGATAACACCCAGTTTAAATTTCAGTGGTAAACAATCATAAATTCTGTATTCTGAATTGCAGCTCTAACAGCTCCAGAAATTTCCATAAAGCCTTGTGAAGTGATTATACCTCTCATCCTCCCACATGT